>ML268278.1:26397-47948 GCA_005239495.1 Nicotiana undulata | reverse complement strand
TTCCACCTCTTGAGATGCCCTTTTTCCTTATAAGGAAGTTTCTGAATTCCTTAGTGATCATGACCATCTCATCTTCCTCCAGTTCTGCTCCCTCAGTGATTCTCAGTGCTAGACTCCTTTCCTTCTTTGGAGCATCCATTTTCATTGTCTGCCTTCTGAGTTCATAGGCAGTAAGGTTTCCAATAAGCTCGTCCAATCTGAGGGTTGCCATATTTTTGGATTCCTGGATAGCAGTGATTTTGCTTTCCCAGGAAATTAGCAAGACCCTTGTCAGGATCTTCTCCACCCTGTCCTCTTCAAGAATGACTCTACCAAGAGACTTGAGTTCATTTGTTAGAGTTGTGAACCTCGTGTACATCTCTTGGATTGTCTCTCCTTCTTTCATAGTAAAGTTTTCATACTGAGAGTATAGTAGAGTACCTCTTGTTCTTTTCACTTGAGGTGTTCTTTCATGGGATACTTGCAAGGTATCCCAGATTTCTTTGGCAGTGGTGCAGCTTTGGATTCTGCTATACTCGTCTGGACCTAGTCCACACACTAGCCATTTTTTGGCCTTAGCATTCTTCTCCCATTTCTTTAGATCCTCAGCAGTGCAGTCGGCTCTTGTTTTTGGTACATTTATTCCTTCAACAGTCTTCTTCATGGTGGCTAGAGGACCATCAGTGACTATGTCCCAAAGCTCATAGTCTTCTCCAATCAAGTGATCCTTCATCCTTTTTCTTTCACCAAGAGTAATACTGGCCATTAAAGAGTGGTGGCCTTGGAGTTGATTGACCCTCCCAGTNAAAGGGGGGGGGGGGGGGTGATTTGTGTAGTGTCCAATTTTTGAGTGCAGCCTCTATAGAAGAACCTGGTTCTTCTATGTGTTCCAACTCGTACTGTTGCAGAATAATAAATGCAGAAAAGTAAAGAACACCGAGATTTTTATGTGGAAAACACCCAACTCAAAAGGTGAAAAAACCACAACCTACTACTCAGTAGGATTTTCCCAAACTCTTCACTACAACTCTGAGCCAAACAGCATTTACAAAATAAACTCTTTTGTAAACCTAAGGACTAACTCTAATCCCTTTGTAGCAAACTAGCCTCTAGCTAATTGCGACAAACTTCAAGTTAACTCTAACTTGATCAATGTGTACCTATTACAATTGATTCTAATAAAGCTGAAAGATATAATATTTAATCACCTACTACAAACAAACTAGACTCAAAAGATAACAGATGGAACTGATTCTTCTAGCTGGTTCAAGTAGCTTTTGTGTCGTACAAGGAATCTGCTTGCAAAATTGCTTTGGTAATTTTGCTTTCAGTTCTTGTTTCACTTCTGCCTTTGTGTGATCAATTCTTCAACAGGAGTGCTTCAACAATTTATAGAATCAATAGTTGAGATGTTGTTGTTTAGTTCTAGTGCAACTCTTCCTTGGTGGAAGAGTTTGTGTTCATCTCAACTTACTCGATTGTTTCTGTCCTTGCTGAATTCAAACTCTTTCTTCTTATCACTTTGAAACCTTTTCGCTTTAGGAGACAACCTCTTAGTTCATAGATAATTCAAAGATCATGTTTATCTCCTGTGCATATACGCTTCTTTTGCCAATGGGTCTGTTTGATAATGTTTTCCCTAATGGACCTGGTTCAACTGGGTAGGCATTTGTTAATCTCCAAAACCATGCAGTGACTTGGTTCAACAACGTGGATGCCAAATGAGGTCCCCGATCTTGTGGATTGTGCTAAAAAATTGGTAGTTTCCTCGACCTACGACGAACGCAAGTGGCGATATTTGTCGAAGGGAAGATGGGAAGTAAAACATCATGGTATGTGTTGCGTGGTTCCTCTCTTAAGGAATAATTCTCTTTATGTTTGCTGATTTCTTTGCTGCAGGCATCAGTGATTTTTTTGAGGTGAGGCCGTGCCCTTTTGAGGAGGAGGAAGGACCTTCAGCTTTGAAGCCAAGGAAGGAAAATAAAAGAGAAAGATCCTCAAAGGACGAGGATAATCATAGCGAAGCAGAGCCCACTCGGGGGCGCGAGGGGGACGTTTCCGTTGACGAAGACCTCCTATTCATTAGCTGTTCTATGGACATCAATGCACTTGGAGAGGATGATTCTACATTGGTGGATCGAACCGGGAGGCCTCCCGTGGCTGTTGAGCCTTCTTGGCTAGAGGCCCCTAGCCTCGAGGGAGAGATTCCACAAGAGAGGAGGGCGAAGTCTCTTCAGTACCTGATTTGGTAGTTGGTTCTCGGACGTCAGGAAGTACTCCGAGGGAAATGGGCTTTGACGTGTCTCCGCCCAATCAGAACGCCTCAGGTGGCTCTACCAGGGCCAATGAGACCGAGCCAATAGATGAGAAATCGACCTTCGAGGAAGCTCAGTGACTCTTCTTTATTGTGAGTTTTGAAGTCGTTATAACTTTTCTAACTTCGTACTTTCTTCCTTTTAACTGAACATTCTTTCTCATAGGCCTTCGATAAACTCAAGTCTGAGCTGCTTCGCTGTGAGGCTAGGTTGCGTAAAGCCTTGAATGGGGAGAAATCTCTCACGCTTCTTTGTGATAAGAAGGCAAGAGAGCTGATACACCTTCGATCAGAGTTGAACCGAAGTCATGATTACGAAGGCAACCTCGAAAAATAGGTAACCTCTATTTTGAGGGAATAGGTGCTTCTTCTCCTATCTTCGGAAACTAACATTTCGATATCTCATTTGCAGAGAAAGACAAAAGACGCTGGAATGCCTTCGGGGCGAGGTCAACCAGGTCAATTCTGAATGCAACGAATTGAAGGCACATATAGATGTTCATGTTGCGGCCAAAAGGAACGTTTTTGCTAAGGCCTCCACTCTCAAAATACAACTTCGTAATGCTCGAGAAAGCAACTCAGTCCAGACGAGTAGGATTGCTAAGCTTGAAACAGACCTTTTGAAGATGAAGGCCGAAGTCGTGGACACTCGAGCCGAATCCGAAGAGGTCTGAGAAAAGGCTGATAAGAAGGTGGCTATCTATCTAAAAGATGTTGTTGAAGCTCGTATGAAGTTGAGGGGGTCTTCCGACCGAGAGAGAATAAGTAATGAATATTCCCGATGCAGATCCCAGAGGGAAACCCTCGAGGAGATCCATGCTAAGGGCTTCGATATCTCAGAGGAGATAGAGCAGGCCAAGGCGGATGAGTTCGATGCCAAGTTCCTCGTTTCTGATGCTGAAGATAATGCGGAAGAGGACGGTGAGGGAGATGGTCCCGAGGGAGTTGATGAAGGCACAATCCTCGAGGGGAGAAAGACTAAGTCCCCGAGAGTAGACTAGGTTTTTTCTTTTCTGATCTTTGTATAGGGCTCTCTGTGGGAGCATTGTATATTTGTATTATATATTAAAAAAACCTTTGGTTTTTGCAACTTGCTTGTGTCCTTGTTTTTGTTTTGAATTTCAATGCTTGTCGATAATTAGTCCGATGAGTTGGACTTCAAAATAAAAACCCTTAAGTTTTGTGCTTGATGAGTAATTGGTAATAGTTGATAGTTGACCATTTAGGGCTCAGTCCTCGAGTCAAGCTTTGCTCGAGCTCATCGACCCTTAGGTTTTTTAGATCGGCCTTGAGGCTCTTTGGATTTGCCCTTAGGCCTTTTAGGCTGGCCCTTAGGCTTTTTAGGCTGGCATTTAGGCTCTTAAGCATTGGCCCTTAGGCTCTTTAGGATGGCCCTTATGCTCTTACGCATTGGCCCTTAGGCTATTTTTAGGTGGGGTCGATTCGACCTCTAGTTTGGGTATAGTTTTCCCCCATTCTGGCTAAAGACTTTGAAGTTTTAATTATTCCTTGGCATGTTTTTGTGCTCGTCCGACTCATCGACGGCTCAAATAAGAACCTCGATTATGAGTCGATAAGTGACGATAATTGAGTACCTCGAGAGGTTCTCTTGAAGGCTGATTTTTCGAAGCCTTTTTGCTAGGCCTGTGCATTTGGATTGGATATCCGAAATCCGATCCGATCCACTATATTTCGGATTTTTTGAATTTTGAATTTCGGATTGGATGCAGATTATGTTTTAAAATAATTTCGGATTTTCAGATTGGATTCGGATTGGTATGATTTTAATTCGATCCAATCCGAAATACGAAATTATAGGGTCCTACTTACACTAAAATTTTAGGGTTAAGCATAGTCATTTTTAGACAACCCCTAGGTTGTATCGATGTTCTCCTTCTCCGCCTCTCTTCAAATCATAGTCTCACTGTGAGACTCTCACATATTTCCGCCTCTCTTTCCATCTAGTCCAGTGAACTTCCAACTCTCTTTCCATCTAGTCCAGACTCCACTCTCCAGTAAACTAGTGAAGTATCTTTCCATCTTTCCATCTATCACCAGAGTCCAATGAGGTAGAAAACTCAAAAGTCCTCTCAAAGTCTCAGCACTCAACCGGAACATACGCAAAACCCTAATCGACGGTAAGACCCTATTAGTTATTACTTGTTATTGGTTTCATTGTTGCTTTTTTCCTCTCTCTTAGAGCTCAAATATGGTGTTTTTCATCTTTTATTTGACGACAAAAATGAAATAGAGTTATTTTTGTGTGTGTTTTTTCTGTCTTTTTTTTTTGTGAGTTAGAGAAAGATTACAACATATATTTTTTAAATAATTTTCATGCTGTCTTTTTCCAATTTTTGTATGTATGTATTGATTTTGGCTTTATCTTCTGTCTTTTATGTCTCTTTCATGTTCTATTCTTCTAAATCTGATTTTACTTTGATTTGTTTTTTGTTTTGGTAGATGGAAAATGAGGCAGAGACACCGAATAAACTTTAAATTAATGAAAAAATTGGTGAAAGTGATGCTTCAACTGATTCCACAACCCAGGACAGTGAATCTCAATCTGGTCTGAAGAAAAGAAAATTGGTTAAAGAAAGATCACTTGCTTGGCACTACTTCGACAAGTTCACTGATGCTGAGGGTGTGAGAAAAACGACATGCAAGTATTGTTCAGAGGAATATATAGTTGATACCAAGAATAGCGGCACAAGCAATTTGTTATCGCATATTCCCAAATGTCCGAGCAATCCCAACAAGGCGGAACAAGCCAGACAACATTAGGTTTTTAACAGAAATGTCAAACAAGTGATGTTTCACTTATCCCTTGGAAATTCGATCAAGAGGCATTTAGGAGGGATTTAGCTCGTATGATTATCAAAGATGAACTTCCCTTTATTTCTATTGAAAAAGATGGATTTAGAAACTTTGTGAGAACTCTTTAACCTTTATTTCATATTCCATCTCGTACTACTATGACTAGGGATTTTCTTAAGATGTACAATGAAGAGAGACTTGCTTTGAAATAAATTCTTAAAGATCTAAACAGAGAATATGTATTACTACTGATACATGGACTTCAATTCAAAGAATTAATTATATGTGTGTTACAGCCCATTACATTGACAAGGATTGGAAATTGCATAAAAGGATATTGAATTTTAGTCCAATTACTAGCCACAAAGGTCAAGATTTAGCTAGTGATATTGCTAAGCGTTTACATGAATGGGGAGTGGATAAAGTATTTACTGTGACAATTGATAATGCGAGTTCTAATGATGTGATGGTTAGAGAGTTATCCAAGCAATTTACTAGAACACTAACTTGATGGAAGGTAAGCATGTTCATTTGAGATGTATGGCTCACATCATCAATCTAGTTGTTCAAGATGAGTTGAGAGAAGGGAGTGTGTCTATTGAACGAATAATACAAGTTGTTAGGTACATAAGACAATCTCCCACAAGATGGAAAAAGTTCAAAGAATGTTGTGATCTTGATAGGATAACTTCTAAAAAATCATTGTGCTTGGATGTTCCTACTAGGTGGAACTCCACATATTTGATGTTGAAGGTTGCTACAGTTTATGAGGAAGCCTTTATAAAATATTGTGATATTGATTATGGTTTGATGTCATGTATTTCTAACTGCATTTGTAAGGATGGACAACCTGCAGGTCCACTTTTAAGTAGTGATTGGGATAGTATAATACGTATTGTGAAGTTTCTGGAAATGTTTTATGAACTCACCTTGAAAGTATCAGGTACACTTTATGTTACGTCTAATGTGCACTTTCTTGAAATATGTATTGTTGATTTTTCTTTGAAAGAGTTGATGCAAAATGAAGATGCTTTTTTGAGAGAAATGGCAAAGAATATGAAATAGAAATTTGACAAGTATTGGGGGGGTCCACATAAGATGAAAAAAATAATTTTTATCCCATGTGTGCTTGATACACGCCATAAGTTTCATACTCCTTCATTTGCGCTTGGTGCTATGTTTGGAGAGACAGTGGTTTGAAAATACAAGAGGATGTGAAAACTTACATGGATACTTTGTTCAATGTGTATGCAATGAAAAATGATGGTTTTGGTTCTTCTCCATCTTCTCCATCTTCTGGCCCATATTCTCCATCTTCTTCATCACCTCTCTCAAAATTCATGCTAGATTTAAAGAAGCATAAGAAATGTGGCGGAGTTGACACTAAAACATAGTTAGATAAATATTTGGGTGAAAATGTTGAGTAAGAACATGAAAAGTTAAACATTCTGGAGTGGTGGAAGTTGAACTCACCTAAATTTCGCATTCTTGCTGAGATGGCACGTGATGTGCTACCCATTTCGATTTCTAGTGTTGCCTCAAAATCAGCCTCTAGCACCGACGGACGCATACTTGATCCATTTAGGAGTTCATTGACTTCAAGATTGGTTCAAGCTCTTGTGTGTGTCCAAGATTGGATTCGGAATGAATCAAAACTCTGGTTAAAGTTGAAGAAGATTTAGATAAACTTGAACAACTTGAAGCTGGTAAGCCTAACTCGACAATGCAAGGCTCTCTTGTGTTTAATGTATACTTTATTTGTATGTTTATTTAGATTACTTCTAAACTAATTTCTTGTGTTACTATCTTATTCTACAGAATTTTTTAACATGGGAAGAGAGCCTTGCATTGTCGACATATAATGATTTTCCATTTGTCGTACAAGGCTACAAGCTCAGGTATTTCATTATACACTTGCTTCTTGTTTTGCTTTATGTTTCTGGAATCTAGACAGCTTTAACTGTCTTCTTCTTTTTCTGAAAATGTTCTTTGAATTGTTTGAAATTGCAGATTTTTAACTGGTTGTCTCACAGTCCTACTGAGAATCTGGTTGCTTGCTGATTGCTCTGTTGCTGGTTGTGTTTATTGTTCTATTTACAGCATATATGCAGCTTCCAAAAGTTGGAACTTGGAACTTGGTTGTTTTGTGTAATCTTTTAAAGAACTGTTGGGGACTTTAGTAGTTTGGTAACTCTGGTTTGTTTTATTTTGCTATATGACAGTATGATTTGAACTTTGAAAACTAACTGATTGTGTTTTGTTTGGGCCTTTGGGGTCTTCAGTTTGGTTTGGTTTGAAAGACAATTATTGCATTATGTAATATTTCAGATTGTGGTTTGTTAATTCCAAGAAGTTGTTGAACTTTTTTAGGTGATGAATGGAGTTTTCTGATTGAATGGTGTTTTAGGAGATGAATGGTGTTTTCTTATTTGAATGGTGTTTTTTGGTTTGGTTTGAATGGTTAGGAGTGCCTTGTGAAAATGAACTCCTTCAAGAATGAGTTTTGGTTTGATTTCTTGAAGCATTCTTTTCTTCTTTTCTTTTTTGATCTTTTCAGCAGTTTTGGAGAAAAAGTTTTGATAACATTTTTGGTGTAATCAGCAGTTTTTTGATTCTATAGTGAAACAGTTTCTATTAGGCCTGTTTTGGTGAGAGTAATGGAAAGATTCATTTCCTTTCTTTGTTGCTTCTTTCTGTTGTTATCCTCTCTTTAGTTCTTTTAAACTTTCTTGTTTGTTATGAGTTTAAAATATACAGTATAAAATAAAATCCAGCATAGGATAATTGAGTGACAATCTGATCCGACAATCCAAACAAATATCCGATCCAAAGTTTAAAATTCGATCTGATCCAATGTTAATTCGGATCGGATTCGGATTTCCCTTTTAAGAATCTGAAATCCGAATCTGAAATATGCTAAATCCGATCTGATCTGATCTGTGCACATCCCTACTTTTTGCTGAAAGCTGATAGTCTCGAAGCCTTTTTGCTGAAGGCTGATAGTCTCGAAGCCTTTTTATTGTTTGGAGCTGATATGATCGAAGCTCTTTTTATTATGTCGGGGGTAGCCTGATTAACCGATTTTTTCGAAGTAGTTTCGAAGTATTTAAAGGCCTTTAGTTTTACAGCGACAGTCGAATGTCTCCGAGCCGCATTGATTTGGCCGGAGCCTTTGAATATGACCGTAGTATTTATGTTCGGCCATAGCCTTTTAGTCCCCGGGTGAGATAACCTCGACGTCTATATTGAGGGTATGCCTTTTTAGGGATCTTACAAGTTTGAATATATAGCCTTGTCCTTAATGTCAGGGTTATGCCTTTTTAAGGTCATATAAATTTGGGCATGCCTCGTTGAGGTCTTACAGATTTGATGTTGCCTCACTGAGGGCTTACAAGCTCGAAGTTACCTTCATTGAGGTCTTATGAATTCGAGTTTTGATGGCTCGATGAGCTTGACTGTTGATGACAGTCCCCGAGTGTTCGAGGATTTTTGGCCCTTGAGCCATTTTACATGAAAGTAGTAAACTTCTTTGAAGCACAAGGCATTTTTGATAAGAAAATATGCTTCTTTGATTATTTGATACAAGCGTACACGTTTTTTCCATCAGGGGCTCGACTATTCAACGCGGACACGGTTCATTCAATCGTTTGGCCTGATACAACATTCTCCTATCGAAGCCCTCTTTGCACAACTTGATTTCTTTGAGAAAGTAACCTCCTAGGGTGATACCCCCTAGTATTCGAGGTTAATTTGAAAATAAGCCTTGAATACTTATTGAGTCTTCCTCAGGTAGCACATAGGTGTTGCCTCATTAAAAAACCTTGGCGGTAAAACCCATTCGGGATAAAACCCGATACAAGGGAAAAAGAGTGCAACACATGCTTTAAAACCCGAGGTCTTCGAGCTAAAGGGTGCTTCGACTCCTCTCAATCGAATACCTGCAATAAGTTAGTGTAAAACATGAATGAAAAGGGAGAGGGTTATACCTTAACAATGATAGCGTTTAAGCCTTGATATGTTTCTATTGCTTGCTTCGAGGACGCATCACAGTCCTTTATTCATTCATTTGGGTTCAACTGATAATGTAGGTTGTGGTTGCTATTTGGATGTTTTCTTTTCTTTTGGATCCTTCAATGTGTAGGGCGTCGATGTCGGTGCCACGTCGTGCACCGCAAACAGCTCTCTCATTGCATGCTGCTCCCCGTACACTGTTTTTACTCCATACTTCGTTGGAAACTTCATCATTTGATGGAGGGTTGATGACACCGCTCTCATGCTGTGTATCCATGGGCTTCCAAGTAAGGCATTGTATCTCATGTCACCTTCGATGACGTGAAACTTGGTGTCTTGAATTGTACCGAACACGTTGACCGGGAGGATGATCTCCCCTTTCGTAGTCTCACTCGCCATTTTGAATCCATTGAGGACTCGAACGGTGGGTAGGATCTGATCGAGCAGTCCGAGCTGCTCCACCACCCTCGACCTGATTATGTTGGCCGAGCTACCTGGATCTACGAGCACACGTTTAATTTGAAATTTATTCCAAAGAAAAGAAATTACTAGTGCGTCATTATGAGGCTGAGACAAGGTCTCGATGTCCTCTTCGTTGAATGTGAGAGCATCCTTTGGTATATAACTCCGAGTTCGCTTTTCCCTAGTGATTGATATTTTTGTTCGCTTCACAACGAGTCCCTGTGGGGGTCGACCCCTCAATTGATCATGTGGATGATGTGCTGTGGTTCTTCTAGTTCGTTCTTCCTGTTAGCCTCTCTTTCCCGAAATTGGTTTTTAGCTCGGTCGCTGAGGAACTCTCGAAGGTGCCCTTCACTGATCAGTCGGGCTACCTCTTCTTGAAACTGTCTGCAATCCTCGGTCCTATGACCGTGAGTGCCGTGATATTTGCACATCAAGTTGGAGTTCCTTTGTGAAGGATCTGACAGTATGGGTTTTAGCCACCTAGTATCTTTGGTTTTACCTATGGCCGATACGATGTCCGAGACATCGACATTGAAGTTGTACTCAGATAACCGGGGTGCCTCTACCGGCCCAGTGTGCCTATCGAACCCGGTTTTACTCATAAGTCCCCGGGAGCCTTGACCTCAATCTGACCTTCGATCGCTTTGAGGTATATTACGCCTCAAAGGCATTTCTTCGATCTTCTACATATGGCTGGTATCATTCCTTGTTTGGTATTGACTCCCTTTCTGTAAACCTTTGTTCCTTTGTTAAGAGACTCCTAGGATCTTCGATTGGTCGTCTTTGACTCTGATCTTCAATTGATACCTGTTGTGCACATCCGCCCAAGTTACGGCGGGATACTCGATCAAACCTTTGTTCCGAGGGGGCTCCCAATTGGTCGTCTTTGATTGTGATCTTCGATTGATACCTGTTGTGCACATCCGCCCAAGTTACGGTGGGATACTCGATCAAATTTTTCTTCAGCTACTTCGAAGCTATCGAGCTTCGTTCATTCAAGCCTTGAGTGAAGGCGTGAACTGCCCAGTCATGGGATATTGGTGGTAGTTCCATTCGCTCCATTTGAAAGCGACATACGAGTTTCCTTAGCATCTCGTTTTCTCTCTGTTTGGTTTTGAAGACATCAGACTTTCTTGTAGCGACCTTGATGGCACCATCATGTGCTTTCACAAAAGATTCTGCCAACATGGCAAAAGAATCTATCGAGTTCGGGGGTAGGTTATGATACCACATCATGGCCCCCTTTGACAGTGTTTCTCCAAATTTCTTCAACAAAACAGATTCGATCTCGTCATGCTTTAAGTCGTTCCCTTTTACAGCACAAGTATAAGCGATAATGTGCTCATTGCGGTTTAAGGTCCCGTTATATTTCGGGAGATCGGGCATTCTGAACTTCTTCGGGATGGGCTTTGGATCCGCACTTTATGGAAACGGTTTCTGCACGAACTTCTTTGAATCCACACCCTTCAGAATCAGGGGTGCGCCCGGGATCTGGTCGACCTTCGAGTTATAGGTCTCCACCTTTTTATTGTAGCCTCTATCTTCTTTTCTCCTGATTCAATTCTTTTAGTAAGGTCCTCTAGCATCTTCATAATAGCAGGGTCTACTGCCGACCCGTTGTTACTCGATCTCTCTGGTGCTTGCTCGACTCGAGGAGCTGCTTCTGGTGCTGCTGTGCTTGGAGTTTTTTGTTGACTTTGTAGTTGAGCAATAGCCACTTGTTGTGCTAGTAGAATCTAAAAAAAAACTTGGAGGCTAACTTCTCTTTCCTCCTGAGCTGGAGTCCCCTGTGCTTCGTGTTGGTCTTCTCCGCGCACACTTCTTTCGGTATGAGAGCGTACATTGACATGCACACCGTTGCGTGAGACCACATCTACATGAATTTGTGCTGGTACCACCCCAGGGTTTTGCAGTGTCGCACCAGCGACTGAGGCAGTTGCACCATTCTCATCACAAAGCCCAAGACCGTTGTTTTCGTGTGCATTTGCTAAGTTAGACATTTTTTGACTTGTAATCAAAGATTCTTGGACAAGAAAAAGTGTGAAGAATAACTTGAGTTTTCAGAAAACTAGCACTAAAACAATCACTATTACTTTTAGCCCTACGGTGGGTGCCAAACTGTTTACCTTGAAAATAGTATTCACAATTATATTTGATTTTGTGGTTCTAAAATATGTGATTTATTCTAATACTAGTTGTTAGATGAATAAGGCTAAGTGTAAGTAAGGAAAATAAGATATGCAAACCAAGATTGTCACAAGGATGAGCCTCGAGCTCACTGGGACTGGGCCTCGAGGTCGGATTATAACGCTTAATACTGAGCAATCGATGAAGAAACAATGATATAGGAGGCTTCGAGGATAGCCTTTTGCGGTTAATAATATGCAATAAATGAAAAATAATAAATGAAGACGATAAATAAAGAGCAATGAATCTGTAGAGTAATTGTTGACCAAGTTTAGGCAAGAAAGGTAGAGAATGTTCTATTGCAGTGAATATTTATGTGTGTTACAAAATGACAGGGGTCCCCTATATATAGGAGGGGAGAATCCCAACATAGTACATGCCTAATAATGACAAAGAAATGCTATTGGTACAGCTATGCAACAACTTAGTACGGACTTGTACTATTTTCTGCAGACCTTATCAGCTCTAGCCACGTGTCTTTGGGAATTTTCCGCCTTTCCATGACGATCATCGATTTGTACTGCTCCGAGGTCGACCATAGTGAACCTTCGATATGCTCCCTCGAGAGACGTACCTAGTGGTCGAACTTCAGATTCTCCTTCGAGCTTCTCGAGGCCGGGCGTGGAGCGCCACAGTGGCCTCAAAATCGGACTCCCCGATTTGGCCGTATACAAACTTACATACTAAAATTTTGGAGGTTATGAATATGAAAGGGATTGGAGTTATTGAGACTATTAAAAGTATAGGTTATGAAGATAAATAGTTGTGAGTTATGAAAATAAAATAAATTGAAAGGATAATGGAAAATCTCCAAAAAAGGAGAAAAAAGATAAATATGCTTCTTGGCCTAAGAGAGGTGCCACCTCACTTTCTTATTGCCCACTTTCATATATATATATATAGATTTTTTGTCTTTTTCTCCTTTTTGTATTGTCTTATTTTTAAAAATTAAAAGGTGTCTAAATACACTACTCCTTCAAATAAGAACATTTGAGAAAATGAAAGATAAAGAGACCTAAATCACCAAGACCTTTCCAATAACTCTTCATTCTCCGGAACTTCTACCTTTTCATTTTCTCTTACCGAATAAATGAAGGAAAAAAGTGATAGTAGAATTCGCTAAGCTTATAAGCCGGTCAAATTAGCTTATAAGTACCTTTTGGTCTATCTACGCGTGCTTCTAAAATCAGTCCGAAGTCATAAGTTGTTCACCTCCAACTTATGGCTTTTCAGCTTATAAGCATTTTTAGTTTGACCAACATTTTACTTATTTATCCTTAATAATATTTTCTAATTCACAAAATACTTTTCCTAAAATGATTTCTTGACTTTCTCTTCATTCTATATTTGTTGCTAATTATTTTCTTTACAAAGAATTTTTTTAATTTATAATCTTTTGAAAAATATTCAAGGGTATTTTAGTTATTTTAACAAAAGAATAGCTTATCAACACTTTTTATCAAACACATCAACTGCTTATTACCAGTTTCAGCATTTCTATTTAAACACGTAAATACTTATTTTAAAACTCAGTTTCACCACTTAAAAAAACGTTTCAGCGCTACAAACTTATCAGCTATCTATAATTAGCTAATCTAAACGTTAATTGCATTGATTCCCCTCGTTATTATTTTAGGTACACCAGAGGATTTATGAGTTACATAATGCTGATATTTTTATCTAATACTTACTTGGGTCTACTTTAATTTATTTTTTGGACTTGTTTTATAATCCAAAATATTTGATTTTTCAAATATCAAGAAGGAATTAATTTATTTTTTCTAAAATTGTCTTGGAGTAAAAAGCTTAGCAGTATTTGTCATATTTTTAATAAACAAATTAATATTTGTTAAGAAACTTAGCTCAAAGTAATAACATAAAACAAGAAAATAGATAAGAGATATAGAGAGAAAGAGAGGAGAGATTCATATTTCTTCAATGTATTCAAGTGTATACAATGTGGTGTCCAAACCCTTTATTCGTAGGATGACATTGAGGTAATACAAATGGATGTCATGAACATGGTATTAACCATTTAGATCATGGGGTAAGATCATGGAGGAGATTATGGAGGTGTAGGAGTTGCAACAATAATTGTAAGACGTAGTGTGAGGTTTATGGAGAAGAGTAATGGGAGTAACTTCAGTTATAGACATCCACTACACAATATAATATTTCATAACAATATTAAATTATTAATACAATTAATTTTATTGTTAATTAATATTAAAAATAAATTCTTAATAAGTATGAAAACAATAAAAAAATCAATTAAAATGCACCACATAAAATACACCGGAGGTAGGATACAAAAGTTTACAACTTGTTTGGATGGTTGTTACTCATTGTATCGTATTGTATTGTTTTTCGAGAATAATGTTTGTTTTGATTGTTTAGTTAAAATTGGTTGTATTGTATTGTTAAATCCATTATTCTGGAATAATGAAAAGTCCCATTTTTTTAAACAACCGATTTGGTGTGGTGGAATTGTCTCCTATTTTTCTTTCTAATTTCCCTAACTTATTACTTTATAATTTTATTTTACCCTTTGCCTTTTTTTATTTTAAATAATAACAAAGTCTCTTTCTCATATAATTATATAATCGAATTCCACGTGAAGTCTAATAACCTATATAAATTCTCAAAGATAGCATCCCAAATATAACACATATAGTAACCTACATACGTGAAAAACTCGTTTTGCTCTTCTGTCGCTTCTCCATACTCTTCAGGTAAAAGTTTTATTTTACTTTTGTCTGAATGGAGTCTACTTAACATTTTATTTATTTATTATTATGATCCAATTATGACTATAGTGTACTTATTATTATTTTTAATATTATTAACTTGTTCAACTAATTTTGATAGAATTTGCATGAATTTAATTGCTTAATTTATATATAAAACATAATTAGTGATAAATTAGTAGAAATGAGTTTTTCTTAAATAATTTTTATGTGTAATTCTTGATAAAGTAAATATTTAAAACAATCGAGGGTATTTTAGTAAACTTATTAGTTATACAGTACAGTACGATACAATCAAACAAACAACAAAACATTATTTAACAACAACAAATAATATAATTTATCCAAATATTGTATTCATAAAATTATGCGATACAATACAATACAGTACAATATAATACATTATAAAACGACGGGAAACTGTGATTCATTACTCATTACTCAATTAAAGGCAAAGAAGATGAAAACCTTTCATTTTTCAAAAACCTTTCAATTTCTATAACCCCTAATCTTTCCTTTTCATTTTCTGGTCTCATAAACTATATATATTAGGGTGGTTAGCTGAAGAAAAGGATAGTGTGGTGTTGCAGCATCCCTGTTTTATCTCTTTTAGTTGTTGTTCAGCCCTGGTACTAGTACATTGTTACTAGGGCTGAACAATTGCGAAAGAGATAAAATTGATGGAGGAACCGGACGAGTTGGTGTCTAATGCTTTAGAACCTTCTCAGAAATTTTATATATATATAGGCCAGATTTCTCTTTTTGGTTTGTTTCCTAACTTTTTATTTTTTCTACTTTTGGGATTACTAGGGATCGGTGGGAAGATGCGGAAAGTTGGAAGATGTTGTTATGTTACTATAAATGTTCTTTATTTCCAATCCATGTTTGTCTATTTAATGGATAGGTGTTCATTATTTGTTTCTTTGTTTCAAATCTTCTTTTGTGTGGAGTAACCACGGGCGAAGCCACCCTTTACAAATATATTGAACACCTTTGTTGGGAATATTTTTTTAGTTCTTTTAAGTTTGAACACCCTTAAAAAATTTTCTGGCTTCGCCACTGGGAGTAACTGATTCTATCAAGAGAGAAGGGGATTGACTTGTAGGTTACAGGTTTGAACCATGTAAGCAGCTACTAATGCTTGTATTGGGTCAGGTTTGTCTACATCACATCCTTTGGGTGCGGCCCTTCTCCGGACCCTGTATGAACACTAGATGACTTGTGCATGGGGCTGCCATTTAAATGATTCCGTAGAACAGAGAGAAATTTAGATCCTTCTTGAGTACTTTAAACGAGGTTTCACATTTCTCCGTTATGACTTTGTCAGTTAGCATCAAATTTAACAGCAGAATTGGTAAATGTTATATGTCTTGATCTTCGCAATAAGTTTTCTTGTTCAGCCAATGCTGGTTTTGCTCCAAGATTGACAAGTAGCTCAGTCCCTCACTACTTGGAACTTAGTGTGAATGATTTTGGTAGAAGTCAAATTCCAACATTTCATTGGCAACCTTAAGAGACTAGAGCACCTGAAATTATCATCTTAGGGATGTAAATGGAACAGGCCGAGGCAGTGAAAGGAAAACCTTAACCAGCTAAAAGTTTTACCTGCCTGGCCCTCCCGTTGAGCATCTTTCATGTTTTTACCCTATCTCGCCCTACCGTTCCATATAAAGAATGACAAATCTAGGTAAAAAAACTTAGCAGAATAAGATTTATGAATCTTTGTTTATGTTAAAATTAGATTAATATTGTATGTTTAGATGATAATATTGTCGTCAGTGGCGTAGACAAGATTTTTCGTAAGCGGTGTCAACATATGAAGAATGAACAAAGGAATAAATAACTATGGGAAAGGGTGTGTCGGGCCCCTGTTTGTCGTTGTTAGCTTCTATACTTTTCCTATTGAGAAAGTACAGTCATTAGCCTTATTAGTGTTTTAATACTGTAATCACACTTGCATTTTATCAACTCTTTTCTGAATTGGTGTGACAAGTTTTATTCAGATTACAGAAAATTATGAAATGAAGAGGTCCAGTGAAAATTGAATCTTTTATCTTTAAGAGTATTATAACTAGTGGACTCTCTTCCTGCTTTTAGATGGGCAAAAAAAAAAAAAAAAAAAAAAAAAAAAAAAAAAAAAAAAAAAAAAAGATCAATAATTAAAGAAAACAAGAAGGTATCTATAGATGTGTATACAATTTCAACATCTTTGACTTTGAAGTTTACTCCAGCCACAAGGGTATTCTTGTATCTATCTGTATATTTGACTTCAGAAAAAAATCTAAGGAAGACTTGGAAATTTCTTGAAATCCAAAAATAATACTCCACTATAGCATGATTGGTTACTTACTTTTTTTTCCCAGCTCTTAAAGCATGTTTCTTAGACAGTTGATTTCCTTTTATTCTACTTGACTGCAGCTAGTCCTCAAGTATTGAATACATTTATTGAAAATTGCTTAATATATACATTTCACAATTGAGGGTAGAGTTGACTTTGTTTCAAAATGTATATATGTAGGGGTGGACACTCCTTTTTCCACTTATTCATGTTCTCATTTGATACTTGCATATGCTCTTTCACAAACAAGCAAAAAAAAAAAATGGATACCAAAGAACACTACAAACCAATTTATTTACTTCTGATTTGTCTATCAACTATCCTGCATCAACCCTTAGCTTTTGAATCAACACCAAGTGCAAAAGTTTTGTGCATACAGAAGGAGAGGGAAGCTCTTCTCGAGTTCAAACGAGGGCTCATAGACGAAAATAATCTGCTTTCATCGTGGAAAAATGATGAAGATAATGAGGAATGTTGTTCTTGGTGGGGTGTGAAATGCAGTAACACAACTGGCCATATACTCGTCCTCAATCTTCGTGGGAGTATTGAATCCAATCTTGATGGTACTAAGGATCTCACATTGAGAGGTAACATCAGTTCTTCATTGGTTAAGTTGCAGTATTTGAAGTACTTGGACCTTAGTTTCAATGATTTTGGTGGCCAAATACCAAGATTTATTGGATACTTCAAAAGACTAGAGTACTTAAATCTCTCATATAGTTACAGATTTTTCACTGGTCTAATGTTTCCCACTCAGCTCCAAAATCTTACCTACTTAAGGGCTCTTGATCTTGGTGGCAATTCTTTAACATGCAAGAACCTTGAGTGGCTTTCTCATCTAGTGTATTTGGAGTACTTAGATCTAAGTTCATCCAACGTGCAAGCGAAAAACTGGTTGCAGGAGATAACCAAGCTCCCTAATTTGAGGGAATTGCATTTATCTTCCTGTCAACTCCCCATAACCATTCCTTCATCATTTGTATCAGCAAATATTTCGTCCTCTGGTCTTTCTGTCCTAGACATCTCCTATAATGGATATTCATCTCCTGCAATAAATAGTTGGTTATATAACTTCACTAGTCTTACTAGGCTAGATCTTTCGGGCAACGATTTAGGTCAAATTGCTACTGCCTTTGGGTACTTGAAATCTTTGGAACATCTTAGGCTATATGGAAGTGGCATTCAAGGTGGGATACCAAAGTCTGTTGAGAATTTAAGTCATTTACGCTCTCTTGATGCAAGATCCAATAACTTAAGCCAACCATTTTCTGAGTTGCTTAGTATCCTATCAGGGAGTAATAAATCACTTGAATTTTTGTTTTTTGAGGACAATGCACTCACTGGTTCATTGATTGATCTTACAAGATTTTCATCCTTGAGGGAATTGTGGCTACGAAACAATTTGCTGAATGGCATTTTCCACGAAAGCTTTAGACAAATTTCCAGTCTTGAATATCTTGATTTGTCTAATAACCAAATGACAGGGCCATTACCAGACTTGGCGTTATTTCCGTCTCTGAAAGAGTTGCGTCTGGGGGGTAATCATTTTAATGGGAAGATGCCACAAGGTTTAGGGCAACTTTACAAGCTCAAAATCTTGGATGTCTCTTTCAATAGACTGCGAGGCTTACCGGAAAGTTTAGGGAAGCTTTTCAACCTCGAACGTCTTGATGCTCCTTATAATTTGTTAGAAGGTACAATCTCCGAATCCCATCTTTCCAACCTTTGCAACCTGAAAAGTTTAAATTTGACTTCCAACCCCTTGACTTGGAATGTTAGCCTTGATTGGGTTCCATGTTTTCAACTACAAGTTATCGGCCTTTCATCTTGTAATCTTGGTCCTCTTTTTCCAAAATGGCTTGAAACTCAAAATAGCTACTCAATTTTGGATATCTCTCTTAATAGTATCTCGGACACAACGCCTAGTTGGTTTTCAAAGTTGCCTCCCATGTTATCATATTTGAATCTCTCTTACAATCAAATCAGTGGAAAGATACAAGACTTGTCAGCCAATAATCTTGGTTCCTTTGTCTTAGATTTCAGTTATAACAATTTTTCAGGGCCCTTACCAATATTTCCTAAATTTGTTTATGATTTGCATATTAACAACAATCAGTTTTCTGGATCACTTAACTCCATATGTAAACTTCGTTCAGCCACAATCCTTGACTTGTCAGAAAATCTCTTGTCCGGAGAGATTCCTGATTGTTGGGCCCTCGTGTCTGTTCCAATGATCCTTAATGTAGCCAATAACCGTATATCTGGAAGCATTCCATACTCTTTGTGTTCTTCAACGGCCTTGAGCTCTCTATATGTGCGTAAGAACAATTTAAGTGGAGAGTTCCCCGCCTCTTTGAAGAATTGCCAAGGTTTGAAAGTCTTGGATTTGGGAAGAAATACATTGAGTGGAGAAATCCCAGAATGGATAGGGACGAAGTTACCTTATTTGGGCATTCTGAGCCTTCGATTCAACGAATTCTCTGGGAGCATTCCTCCAAGTATATGTCAGCTTCAATCTATTCAAATACTGGACCTTTCAGGCAACCATTTATCTGGAACAATTCCACAATGTTTCAGCAATTTCACCTCACTGCAACTTTTGCAAGATGGTTCAAGTGTGAGCTATGACTTTGATCCTTATGTTCCTCGAGTTGGTGTATTGTACCATGGCAATGCATTAGTCCAGTGGAAAAACAAAGAGTCAGAGTACCAAAGTACCTTGTGGCTACTAAAAACCATCGATATTTCTAGCAATGAATTAGTTGGTGAGATCCCTAAAGATTTTAGCCGAATGAATGCATTGCTATCGTTGAACCTATCAAGAAACAATTTGACAGGAAATATCATTGAGAGAATTGGTACAATGAAGATGTTAGAGGTACTTGACTTGTCAAGAAACCAGCTTTCAGGGAAAATCCCTATAGGCCTTGCTAATTTGACGTTTCTTAGTGTGTTGGACTTGTCAAATAACAACTTCTCAGGGAGAATACCGTTAAGCACTCAATTGCAAGGTTTTGATTCCTCGACTTATGGTGGGAATATGCAGCTATGTGGCCGTCCTCTTCCAGAGTGTCCTACATTTGCTCCTCCTGATCCTCAAGTCGGTTATGACAGCAATGCTAGTACTTCTCAAGAAAATGACGATGAGTTTCTATCTATAGAGTTTTGTATATCGATGGCGTTGGGTTTTATCATTGCATTTTGGGGAGTTTTAGGCTCTTTGTTCTTCAACAATTCATGGAGGACAGCATATTTCAAGTTGCTCCATCTTTAGCTAAGGGCCTGACGACTGAGTTTGTATTCTACTCATAGTCAAGAGATAACCTTCATCTTTTTTCTTGAAAGTTCCTTTGCTTTTAATGTGATAGCTATATTTGAATATTCTATGGATGGCGTGCAATTAAGAACATCTTCTTTCTAGTAGAACCACTCTATGATATTTAGATCCTAAATGCATAATTTTCTAAGCTAGCTTAAGCTTTCAAGCATAAGAAAATAATTGGAGTCATCTCCGGTAACAAGAAGAATTTACCACTAAGCACATGAAAAACCAAGAATTAGTATCTTCCTCCAATGGCACGAATAAAAAGGGCAGCCCAACGCACTAAGCTCCCGCTATGCGCGGGGTTCGGGAAAGGACTGGACCACAAGGGTGTATTGTACGCAGTCTTACCCTGCATTTCTGCAAGAACCTGTTCCACGGCTTGTTATATGGCAGCAACTTTACCAGTTACGCCAAGACCCCCTTCAAAGGCAAGAATAAGGTTAATAGAATTTAGGAATGAGAGAATGAGACAGTTGAATGCACACATTTTGTGTTAAAAAATTCTAGTAATACTACTAGATTACTCGTCTTAATGTATAAGCTATGTTGCTCCGGCATGACAGTTTAGGTGCCGCACCCGTGTTGACACAATACTAGTATGACTGTGGGTCCGGATCCATATCGAATCTTGGCAAACATTTTAGGGTAATTTGACCACGACAGACAAAAAAATTTGAGAAGATATACCGTTAGATTCCCGAAATTTGAAGAAAATAGTGTACCTTATCTAGGAAATTAATCCTTTGTTTATCTACGAAGAATAAAAAAGAAATTCACACTTTATAAGCTATTCGAATCGAATGTATTCCACAAAATTTCTCATAATTTAGAGATATTTTTATATTTTTATATTATTTTTAGCCGGATCCCTACACCTGTATCCTTACTAGGATCCATATCACCGTATCTTAGAATTTACCTCTCAAAAGATCTGACCTCTAGATCCGTACCCGCGTCGGACGACCGCAACTTAGTGTGCAAGAGTTAGTTTCAAAAGGTGAAAATTTTGACAACCTTTCAACTTTTTCAGAGAACCAAAGTTGAGCCCTTCTGCCATCTTGCTTTACTTAGTATATTATATAATACTCCGTCTTCTTTGACTCCATGAACTTGTTTGTGCTACAAGTCAAAGTGCAAGAAATTTGGGTGTAAAGAATCATTTTTGTTAATCTTTTTCTTCTCAAAGTGGGGTCACTTGGCTTTGATGTCAAACTTAAGTTGGTTGTATAATTAAAATCTGTAAAATTTTGAGTTAATACCCTTAAACCCGTCTAAACTATATCATTTTTGTTAATTTTTACTATCTAAACTATTGAGTGTCCCCAAAAAACTCCTGAACTATATCACTCTTCGTATAACCCCCCCCCCCCC
>ML268278.1:0-26282 GCA_005239495.1 Nicotiana undulata | reverse complement strand
TGTAGTGCGTATGATACACGCCCTAATTAAATTATAAAATATGCCATGTGGCATGCCACGTGGGTAATTAATTTAATTAATACTAAAATCCACATAAGCGACGGGGGTTTTTTATATGAAGAGGGATATAGTTCAGGGGGTTTTCGGGGACACTCGATAGTTTAGGTAGGAAACTGACAAAAATGGTATAGTTTAGGTGGGTTTGAGAGTATTAACTCTAAAAAAATAGGACGGATTTACTTTTTACATCCTAAACTCAGTAAGAAGTCATTTACCCTAACATTTGAACAACCAAAAAATACACATTGAAACATATACTAATAATAAGTAGCATCTTCAACATTTTCTTCTTCTTCAATTCGGCCTCGAGTTCCATTTTATCCTTCTGTAACCCAAGAATTATCACTTACATTGGCTAGGAAATTCCGGATCATACCACTGGAAAAATCCACAAGCCACACTATCCTTAGCCTGAAAAGTTTAACCAAACCATTATAAATAAAATCAAAATTTAGCCATATTATATCACATAAAATATGATGATTTGAAGAGATGATTACCCATAGTACTTGCATCCAAAAATACGTCTTCCTGAGTTAGCATTTGTCGTTGATTTTCTCAAAGAAGCAGGCTGCCCCAACCACAAAACACATTAAACCTCATGACTCTTCTACAATAGGTGTTCTTCTTTTAAATTAATTTGGTTAATAATGAAGGATGCATAAAATGCGTAAGATAAAATATAAACTCAATAAACAGAGAGAGAATTTCAAATGGATTAATATTAAAATAGATCAATAGGGTGAAGAAAGGTGAAGAAATGGAGAAGAAAGGTGAAATAATGGAGAAGATGGAGTAATTTAAAGAAAAAGGGATAAAATATATGTTTTTTAAAAAAATGGGCTAATTGGCCGTTATTCATGCTGTCGTGTGGGCCCCAAATATGCTAATTTTCAAGCTTCACGCGCTTTTGAGGAAGTGATTGCAAACGAAGTGCCACATAAGCGACGGGGTTTTTTTTATACGAAGAGTGATATAGTTCAGGGGGTTTCTGGGGACACTCAATAGTTTAGGTAGAAAACTGACAAAAATAGTATAGTTTAGGTGGGTTTGAGGATATTAACTCTAAAATTTATTGCTAGCAAGTCTTTTTCTTATATTTTTAGTTGGGTCTGAAAGAACTTAAAATCTTGGATAGTCGAGCATTGCGTTTCCTAATTAGTCAAATACAAGTGTAGACAAATGACTTTGAAATAGGCTAAGAATTTCAGAAATATAACTAACTTAGTTGCTTCATGCTCCTAGCCTCAAGTAAAAAACAATGGATAACAGGAAATATCCAAGATTAGATTATTTCTTTGTTACTTGGTCTTTACTGCTCTTACAGACAGCTTTTGGATTAACTTCAAGAGAAGTTAACAAAACCATGTGTATAGAAAAGGAGAGAGATGCTCTTCTTGAGTTCAAAAGAGGCCTTATTGATGATTTTGATCGATTATCAACATGGGGTGATGAAGAAGATAAAAAAGAATGCTGCAAATGGAAAGGTATTGAATGTGACAAAAGAAGTGGTCATGTAATTCTTCTTGATCTTCACAGTGAGGTTTCATGTCCAGGCCATGCTTGTTTTGCTCCAATATTGACAGGTAAACTTAGTCCTTCTCTACTTGAGTTGCAGCATCTGAATTACTTGGACCTCAGTCTAAATGGATTTGACATAAGTGAAATACCAACATTCATATCCTCTCTTAAGAGACTAGAGTATCTGAACCTCTCATCTTCAGGTTTTTCTGGTGTAATTCCTACACAGTTAATGAATCTAACTTCTTTGAGGATTCTTGATCTTGGGAACAATAATCAGCTAATAGTAAAGGACCTTGGGTGGCTTTCTCATCTCTCCTCCCTAGAGTTCTTGCGTCTAGGTGGTAACGACTTCCGAGCAAGCAATTGGTTTCAAGAGATAACAAAGGTACCTTCACTGAAAGAACTCGACTTGAGTGTTTGTGGTCTCTCTAAATTCGTTCCGTCTCCAGCTGATTTAGCCAATTCTTCTTTGATCTCTCTTTCTGTTCTTCATTTATGTTGTAATGAGTTTTCTTCTTCAGCTGAATATAGCTGGTTATTCAATTTTAGCACAAGCTTAACTAGCATAGACCTCTCCAATAATCAGCTCGACGGTCCAATTGATGATCGCTTTGGGAGCTTGATGTATCTTGAGCATCTTAATATTGCCGATCAATTTAATCTTAAAGGTGTTGGGGTTCCCAGTTCTTTTGGGAATTTGACACGTTTACGTTATCTGGACATGTCTAGCACTCGGACATACCAATGGCTTCCTGAGTTTTTCCACAGGTTATCAGGCAGTAGGAAATCTCTTGAGTTTTTGGGGTTGAACGACAACTCAATGTTTGGTTCATTGGTTAACGTCACAAGGTTTTCCGCCTTAAAGAGGTTATACCTGCAGAAAAATGTGCTGAATGGTTTTTTCATGGAAAGATTTGGACAAGTTTCGAGTCTTGAGTATCTAGACTTGTCTGATAACCAAATGAGAGGGCCATTGCCAGATTTAGCATTGTTTCCATCACTGAGAGAGTTGCATCTTGGATCTAATCAATTTCAAGGGAGGATACCACAAGGTATTGGAAAACTGTCACAGCTTAGAATTTTGGACGTCTCGTCCAATAGACTGGAAGGATTACCAGAAAGTATGGGACAACTATCAAACTTGGAAAGTTGTGATGCCTCTTACAATGTCATGAAGGGTACAATCACTGAGTCCCATCTTTCAAACCTCCCCAGTTTAGTGGATTTGGACTTATCGTTCAACTTGTTGGCTTTGAAGACGAGCTTCGATTGGGTTCCTCCTTTTCAGCTTCAATTTATAAACCTTCCATCTTGCAATTTGGGACCTTCTTTCCCCAAGTGGCTTCAAAGTCAAAACAACTATACTGTTCTTGATATCTCTCTTGCAAATCTATCAGATGCGCTACCAAGTTGGTTCTCTGATCTTCCTCTCAATTTAAAGATTCTGAATCTCTCTAACAACCATATCAGTGGCAGAGTTTCTGAGTTGATAGTGAATAAACAAGACTACATGGTTATAGATTTAAGTTCTAACAACTTTTCAGGACCTTTGCCACTGGTTCCTACCAATGTGCGAATATTTTACCTACATAAAAATAAGTTTTCCGGATCCATTTCTTCCATCTGTAGAAGTACAGCAGGAGCTGCCACTTCCCTTGACTTGTCACACAACCAATTTTCAGGAGAACTTCCTGATTGTTGGATGAATATGAGTAATCTAGTTGTTCTTAATCTAGCCTATAACAATTTCTCTGGAAAACTTCCACATTCATTAGGTTCCTTGGAAAATTTGAAGGCATTATACATACGCCAGAACAGTTTTAGTGGGATGTTGCCTTCTTTCTCACAATGTCAATTATTGCAAATCTTGGATCTTGGAGGGAATAAGTTGACAGGAAGAATACCAGCATGGATAGGTACTGATCTACTCAACTTGCGCATTCTAAGCCTACGGTTCAACAAATTCTATGGCGGCATACCATCAATTATCTGTCAGCTTCAATTTCTTCAGATACTGGACCTTTCAGCAAATGGATTATCTGGGAAAATTCCACAATGCTTCAACAATTTTACTTTATTGCATCAAGAAAATGGTTCTGGTGAGTCGATGGATTTTTTAGTCCAGTATGACTATATTCCTCGTTCATACTTGTACATAGGCAATTTATTGGTTCAATGGAAAAACCAAGAGGCTGAGTACAAGAATCCTTTATTATATCTGAAGACTATTGATCTTTCAAGTAACAAGTTGGTTGGAGGTATCCCTAAAGAAATAGGTGAAATGAGAGGATTGAAATCTTTGAACCTTTCAAGAAATGAACTGAATGGAAGTATGATTGAAGGAATAGGTCAAATGAAGATGTTGGAGTCACTTGACATGTCAAGAAACCAGCTTTCTGGTATGATCCCTAAGGGCCTTGCCAATTTGACTTTTCTTAGTGTGTTGGACTTGTCAAACAACCACTTATCAGGAAGAATTCCATCAAGCACTCAACTCCAAACTTTTGAGAGATCATCCTATAGCGGTAATGCTCAACTCTGCGGCCCTCCTCTCCAAGAATGTCCCGGATATGCTCCTCCTAGCCCCCGTATCAATCATGGCAGCAATACCAATCCTCAAGAACTTGATGATGATGATGATTTTCCATCTCTCGAGTTTTATATATCAATGGTGCTAGGTTTCTTTGTTGCATTTTGGGGAATCTTGGGCTCTTTAATTGTCAACCATTCTTGGAGGAATGCCTACTTCATATTCTTAATGGACACCAAGAATTGGGTCGCTATGATATCAAGAGTCTGCTTTGCAAGACTGAAGGGAAAACTAAGGGCCTCATAACCATAATGTTCTCAAAATCTTGACTTTGGCTCTGAGTCGCCCTTCCATATCAAGAATGACAATTCAAGAAGAAACAAAAATTGAATAAGGTTTATGGATCTTTGTTCATGTTAAAATTAAGTGATAATGTTGTATGTTTACATGATATTTATCTTCCTTTGCTTCTATACCTTTCTAGTTTCTATATAGTGAGTACAAACTTTGACCCCTTCATCTTAGTTATATGGGTATATAAAATTTGTTATCTTAGACTACTTATATTAGAAGGAAAAACTTCAGATATCACAGTCACACCATTGATATATCTTTATAATATCTGGGGTGACTACAAGCTTTTTAATAAGTGTAGCAATGATAAGCTTCTCTCATTTTCCTTTATTTATTAGTATTTTTGGTATAAAACTCAACTACCCCGTCTTCTTTGACTCAATCTCCACTACTACTTGCTTATGCTTACTAGTCGAAGTGGAAGAAAATCAGATGTAATAAATCACTTCTCTTTTGATCTTTTTCTTCTCAAGGTGGGGCCACTTGTTTCTTATGTCAAATATTTAATAAAATCTTTGGTATAATTTATTCCTGAAGAGTCTTTTTTTAATCTTTTAATTGGGTTTAAAAACAACTTACTACTTGGATAGTCAAGCATTAAATTTCCTAGTAAGACACATATATACATTTCCTAGCACATTCTTGGAAGTTAGTCTATGAAAGTGTATATATATACTTTCATATATATAATTTTATTAAAATTATATATATGCACGATAAAATTGTTACTGTTGTATTAAAATTTTTGCGAGTGATTTGGTCTAACAATTGATCAAGATATATTTTATTATCGTTCCAACAAACGAGTTGAAGTTGTTACTATATCTATTCTAACAATCTTATTCTCTTTATATATATTGTAATGACCCGATAGGTCATTTTGAGTTTTCGCCTTTATTTCCGTATTCCGAGACCTCGATTATCTCCATTTAGCATTTCTCAATTTGCGTGTCCAGTCCGTATCTTATTACGGAAAGCCTTTATGTGAAGAATTGAAAAAATTGTGAATTTTTGCCTTAAAAATAGTTTGAGTTGATTACGATTAATATTATGTGTAAACGGACCCGGATCGATATTTTAACGACCCCGATGGGTTCACATCGTGATTCGGGACTTGGGGCATATGTTTGTAATTGAATTTGGAAGTCCCTAACTTGTTTTGACGTGATTTGTTTAAAATTAGTAATGGGAAGGTTTAAAGAATTCCGAAGTTTGAAAGTTTGACTGCATGTTGACATAGCTACCGGGTTCGGATTTCGGGTTCGTAACTTGGTATAGGTTATTTTACCATTTAAGACTTATCTGCAAATTTTGGTGCAAAACAAAGATAATTTGATGTGATTCGGACGTTAGGTTATGAATTTGAAAGCTTAAGTTTCTTTGAAAATATCATGCATTTTGATGTCAGATTCCTAGTTCTAGGTATTGTTTTGGTGTTTTGATTGCGCGAGCGAGTTCGTATGAGGTTATTACACTTTTGCGCATGTTTGTTTTCGAGCCTGAGTGGCTCGGGTGAGTTTAGGATAGGTTATAGATTGATTTTCGACTTAAGAAATCTGTTGGTTTTGCTGTTGCTGGTATATGTCATTTTGTGCTTCACGATTGCGAAGGTACTCTCGCGATCGCGAAGGGGAATCTGGTGTCACCACCTAAACCGAAGGGCCGCGATAGACACCCGGTGCCTTAGTCGACCAAATACCAACATAACATGTCTTTCTTATTATACTATCATGCGTAAATGGGCCAGAATGATGTCATGAGATAACCATAATAAAACACAAGAGAATACTCGACATTGGACGACCCAACATGATATACAAACTTATATATGTGACATATGGGCCCATAAGGCCGACTTAATCATTTGTACACTCAAAACATAGGCCGACAAGGCCATACAAGTATCCGTATACATGAAATCTGTCTACAAGACTCTAAGAGTACATAAACGTTATAAAGATCGGGACAGGGCCTTGCCATACCAAACAATACATGTCCAAGGCATACTGACCAAATAGGCAACTCCGGAACAAGTGGAGTGCACCAACAACTTCCATTGAGTTGATAGCCTACTAGGAGGACCGTCAACCTGTCTATGGGGACCGGGGGCATGAAACACAGTGTCCCAGGCGAATGAGATGTCAGTACGAATAAAGTACCGAGTATGTAAGACTGAAAAACATAAATAAGAACAATAATGTCAATAGAGATAGAGAAGATACAACCTGTAACATCCGAGTACCTCTGAAGGCTATTGACATGAAATGCATGATACATATATATACATAATCTTTTGAAAACATTCACTTCTGTGGGCATCAACATCATCATATCGTACCCGGCCATAATAGGCTCGGTAAAAACATATCCGGCCATCATCAAGCTTGTTAGAATCATACCCGACCACGTGGAGTTCGGTAAAACTCAACTGATATGTGGTTGCATAATAGGTTCCATACCCGATCGACTATAGTGTGGCTCGGTAGAGTAAAATAAATACACATACACACACATATACATACATACATACACATACACACACATATACATANATAACCTTTATTGCTTATTCCTTGTTTCGATAGTCAGTAGTTAATAGTTGTAGATTTTAGATTCTTAGTTAAATTTTATTATTAATCATATAAATCCCAAATGTTGATCCTCTTAGATATCAATAAAGCTAGAAACTATGAGAATACTTTTTAAATTCAATCCTTGTGGACACGATATTATACTATACTATCTTTGACTAGCGAGCAAAATTTAAGTGTGTGTTAAGCGCTCGTCAACGTCACTCTGAAAGGTTTAGAACATAATTTCATGAGTCTAGCATGCATTATATATATATATATAATGCATGCTAGACTCATGAAATTATGTTCTAAACCTTTCAGAGTGACGTTGACGAGCGCTTAACACACACTTAAATTTTGCTCGCTAGTCAAAGATAGTATAGTATAATATCGTGTCCACAAGGATTGAATTTAAAAAGTATTCTCATAGTTTCTAGCTTTATTGATATCTAAGAGGATCAACATTTGGGATTTATATGATTAATAATAAAATTTAACTAAGAATCTAAAATCTACAACTATTAACTACTGACTATCGAAACAAGGAATAAGCAATAAAGGTTATAAGTGGGAGAGGATAGAGTTTTGACAGGATAGGTTCAAGATAATTATTCGGGATCTAACTCTAAATAATTTACTTTCAATGTTCGAGTGAGTCTCTCGAATTCACTCTATTATTAGGTCAAACGTTCAGCAAAAACTCCTATCTCGATTAGGTCCTAACCTCATGAGATGAACCAATTTAAGCACCGTGAAGGTATGCAAGAATACATAGTGGATCGGTCTTTAGGAAAGCCTCTTTCGATTATTCTCCTAACTAGATTTAATCAATGATTCAACTAGCTTTTTTTTATTACTTAGAAGAATCTATGAACTCAACCAACAATATAATGCAAAGATATCACAAGTTGTGCCTCTTTCGATTAAAAGAACTAGTGAATATAGATGCGACAATTAAATCTTCCAAAACGATTCAAATACATAAAGTAGAGTTATAATACAGAAACAATCATCATTACACCAAATCCATCAAAATCCAAAAGGAACTACTCCATAGACATGGAGAGGTTCTTCACAAATATAACTAAAGTATAGGAAAACATAAATTCAATCCAAACCCGGATATTGAGTGAGGAAGGAATGATTAAATCCTTGTGCTTGTGTTCTTCCCACTCCTCCTTAGCCTCCTTAGGTTGATAATATGTCAAAATTCCATCTATAATGGTGTATTTAAGCCGCCAACAAAACAAACCCCGGACAAAACTACCCTTTTTAGCGGAATGGGAAGTCACTCTAACATTTTTGTGCTACCGTGCCGCCCTATGCGGCGCGCATGTAGGAAATTCCAGAACGTGCCAAAAAATTATTTTTGCCACGTTTTGCACCGCGCCGCCTCATGCGGCGCGGCCGTGCAAATTTTACAGAATATTGATTTTTTTCACTTTGCAGGAAAATTGCACTAGCACTATGAGGCCCACGACGCAGTAGTGCAATTTTCTTAGAGTGAATTCGTTTTCTCATTTTGTTTGACATCCAAACTTGGTTTACGACCCCCGAACGTGATCCCGACTTAATTCCTTGGGCTTTTACCCAGACTTCAAAGCTCCAACTTGTTCGATTTATCTTCCGAATATCATTTTTACTCGAAATCAATTCTTACAAGGCATAAAACACACAATAAGTGCAATGCACTAACGTTCAAGCTCAAACACAAGTAAAGTGCAGTAATTTGAGTGCAGTACTACGACTAAAACACATGTTTCTAACCTACCATCAACACCCCACATTTAAACCATTGCTCGTCCTCGAGCAATCAAACTGCACTTCACATAGAGACGATCTTCTTATAAGACAACTTCCCTAATGCATCATGCCAACAATAAATAAAATAGACTAAGCACTCTAATGTACATATTTGCCTCAATATTGGACTCTAAAGCACAACACATTTTTCACAACTTGCTCACTTACTCTAACATAGAGGTCAAAGACTTTACCTTACCCTCACACAAACAATAGAGAGTAGTTCCACACATAATAAAATTCAAGAGCAAATAGGAACTCAAGATAGAAAGAATTAACTCACTCTCAGAAATGAAATTCATACGCCACAGAGAATGTACTACTCTACTAATTGAGCTTATTTAGTCAAGGATCAAGTAGGACTTTATTTGGTTGTAATGTAGGATGCGGGACGGTAGGATACATTTGGCTATAGTGACTACACTCCCTGAGCACTTTAATACATACAATAGACCGTTCAAAACCCCACACTTATGTCAAACCATAACTCCGCCTTTACATCAATATACGTCAACTTCCAACTTCTTTCAGCCCAAATACATCAAGAGTTACCACTATCAATGAATATTTGTTTTCACAATAATACAACTTCTTTTCTTGTTTTCATTTTCTTTTTCAATTCAAGTGGTTCTTACTTTTTCAAAATAGTGCACATTTCTCCTTATTTCAATAGTTCCACTCAAAAGCCAAACCAACACCCCACACTTTAACTTTTACAAAGTTCATAACAAATTCAAGTTCTCACGAGAGGTAGAAGGTTAAAAAAAATGGTCAATTCAAACAAAATGGATCAGGCTTGTAGTGTGGTCGCCAAAGAAACAGGATTAGAGACTCAAAGGGGTTAACTAAGATACATAATAATTAGGTGGGTTAAAGCATATAACTTGTTCAACAAAGAAATGCCTATATCACTTCCAAGACTGAATAAAATTACTATTTCACTTTGCGTACACATGGGGCGAGTTTTAGACATCAAATGCAATTATCAGAATAACACAAAACGTCTCACACACACGACACATAACTCACTCAGGATCAGACTCATCAAGACACTCTAGTTAAAGCAGTTAAACAAAGTTAAGATCATACAATTTAAGGTACTTATACAAGAGTAAAAGACTGAGCCTAAGCGTCACAACTAAAGCACTTACTATTATCAAGGCATAATAAAGTCAAGAGATATTGCTCTCACTTAAAATCACAGCACAAGGTTTCCTACTCCAAAAAAAAAAAAAAAAACTACACCTGGTTCAAACAAAAAAAGAACCGCGACACAACAAAAAACCAAGGGGGGTTTTCTTCGACTTTAATCCCTCAAGAAGACAGCCGAGGAGATCCATCGTCGGGAAAAATAAAAATTTCCAATCAAAATAATTAGGAAACACACACACACACACACACACACACACACACACACACATATATATATATATATATATATATATATATACGCACACACACACACACACACACACACTGTCACGACCCCAAATCAATAAGGTCCGTGATGGCGCCTATCGTGATACTAGGCTAGCCCTCTAACACAATAAAATTAACATTTTCTGTTTTATAGAAATATAGTCTCAAATTTTTAAAAAAATTCACTTTTTAAGAGAATTTCAGCAGGAACAATAATCCAACACGATCAAAATCTAATACTGACCCAGACCTCTAGAGTCAACTGTCATGAGCATCTAAGACGATAAATACAACGTATAAGAAAGTGACTTTGCTACTAACATAAGTCCAAAGTATGAAAAAAATCTATGAACTGGGAAAGGAAAGGAGGTGAGCTGGGGACGCTGAGCACCTACCTCGATCCTCAAACAACTCCAAGCATGTAGGAAATCAACTAGCAAGCAGGTCCGGTACCTGGATCTGCACACAGAGGTGCAGGGAGTAACGTGAGTACGCCAACTCAGTAAGTAACAAAAGTAAATAAAAACATGAGTGTAGTGACAAGCATTAAAATCATAATTTCATAAAAACAGGTGCCAGTGGACACAAATAGAGTAAATCAAAAGTCCACATTTTTTCAAATACTTTGAAACTCCAGTTTCCCCCATTTAAACTTGTATAAAACATTAAATCCGCGTTTATTAAGGAAACTCAGTGTGAAATGGGTGGAAAGCAATGATCTCACAATTTATAGCCTCTCGGGCACAATATCACTCAAGAATAGGGTCTCTCAGGCCCTCGTGACTCCACTAGCACAGTTCAAGCTCACACTCAACACTCTCACTCAGCAGGTACCATGAATACACATAACTGCTGTGGCGTGCAACCTGATCCAATACATATATGTATATACTGCTGCGGCGTGCAGCCCGATCCATATAACATACGTTGCGGCGTGCAACCCGAACCATATAATAGTTGACTGCGCCTACTGAGGGTGTACAAACTCTTGAGGGGCACCTACAACCCAAGCGCTATATTGCTGCGGCGTGCAGCCCGATTCAATATATATATATATTGTTGCGGCGTGCAGCCCGATCCATATAGTATATATATTGCTGCGGCGTGCAACCCGATGTATATAATATATAAATTGCTACGACGTGCATCCCGATCCATAACTATCCTCACATACTCGGCTCTCGACCTCGCTCAGTCATCCTCACAAGCCACTCGGGCAACTCATCTCAACTCACGGGACTCAGCCCAAAATACCTCTCAGAGTTTCAAAAATAGTGTGGTAACAGTGAAAATAACAACAAGTAGAAAACATGACTGAGTTCACAAATATTCTATCAGGATAGTGTGGGAATGGTGTAAAAATACCCCTGAGGGTCTAAACAGATCGGCACAAGGCCCCAAACATGGCTTATAGCCCATAAACAAGTATAAATTTCTAAAACATAGGATATCGTAAGGTTTCAAGTCGAATACGCGGCTTAATAGTCGCTATGGGACGGACCAAGTCACAATCCCTATCGGTGCACGCCCACACGCTCGTCACCTAGCATGTGCGTCACCTCATTTACCAAAACAATATAAAATACAGGGGTTTCATACCCTTAGGTTTAGAGTTACAATCGTTACTTACCTCAAAATGGTCCGAAAATTACTCCGCAGTTCTCTTGCCCCTCGAATCGGCTCCCAAATGCTCCGAGTCTATCAAAATCAGATTAATAACATCAAAATATTCTAGGGAGACAAAACCCAATCGAAAACTTTCAAATATGCGCAATTCCCGAAATTTGCCAAACCCGGCCCCCCGGGCCCACGTCTCGGAATTCGATAAAAATCACAAAATCGTAATCCTTATTCCTGCACGATTTTATACGTACCAAGAACATCAAATTCGGACCCTAATAGGCCCTTCAATTCCTTAATCAAAGTCTCTAATCTTTCCAAGCCCTAACCCCAAAATTAACACTGATTTTCCCCACAAATTCACTCTGAATCAGTACAAAAATTAAATAGGAACGAGTTTTAGGTTCAAATATCTTACCTCACGAAGTGCTCTTGATTTCCTCCTTCAAAACCCTCTGCCAAAGCTTAATCCCGGATGAAATATTGAAGAAAATGGCTCAAATTCGCGAAGGCATGCTTATATACTTTCCTGTCCAGTGGCTCCGCACCTGCGGCCACTTACGCGGACCCGCGGACCCGCACCTGCTGTCCCAGGTGCGCACCTCCGGAGAACCCTCAAAATCTCAGCCTCCGCACCTGCGCTCAACCTTCCGCATCTGCGGCTTCGCAGGTGCGGAAAAGACCTTGCACCTGCGGAAATTCCTCAGCCAACCAAACTTCCGCATCTACGGTTCCTTTCCCACGCCTGCGACTTCGCACCTGCGGCTCTCCTTCCGCAGGTGCGGAAACACTAGAAGCACTCACACCAGTAGCTTCAGCTGTATTTCCTCAACTCCAAACCTTCCGACGCCCATCCGAAATCAACCTGAGCCCCTCGGGGCCCCAACCAAATATACCAACACGTCATAAGTCATCACCCAAACTTATTCGAACCGTTGGAACACTCAAAAACAACGCAAAAACACCAAAATCACATCAAATTCAAGCCTATGAACTTTGAAATTTCTAAATTTCACCAAGGATGCCAAAACTATCCAAAACATATGCGATTGACCTGAAAATTTGCACACATATCCAAAATGACATTATGACATGTGCCAACTTCCGGAATTCCATTCCGACCCCGATAGCCTATTTTACACTGCCAACCAGAAATCGCCAAAAAATAGCTTTCGCCAATTCCAGCCTAATTCTACACCGGACATCAAAACTACACTCCGAACACACTCCTAAGTCCCAAATCACCTAACGGAGCTATCCGAGTCATGAAATCCACATTCCGAGGTTGTTTACCAAGAAGTCAACTCCTAGTTGACCTTTCCATCTATAAGGCTAATTTAAGAGACTAAATGTCTCAATTCTCACCACGACCACTCCGAACCCGAACCAACCGAACCAACACAACATAAATAGGTGAAATGACACATGACAAAGCTGAAACAAGGGAAACAGGATAAACTCTCGAAACGACTGGCCGGGTCGTTACATTCTCCCCCACTTAAACATACGTTCGTCCTCGAACGTACCCAGAGTTGTTCAAACACCACCAAAATTGCCATGTAACCTACCTTGCACATACCCCGGGGGTGATCTCACGCCCCCTATCCCAAATAGGTCCGATAACACAACATAGCTGAAATTTCACAATTCCACTTAACTCATAAACCTTAGAATCAAATTTCCACTTCTGAAATAATATATAGGATCAACATTCCACATCTGCAACTGAATAAGTCTAAACATGCTGCATCAAGCCATATATGTAACCCAAAAATGTAATCGCCTCATATACCACATGACTGAAACACTCATAGCGATAACTCCCAATCACAATAGCTGCTCAAATAACCCAATTTCGGTAATAAACCTCTTATCAAACCAAGGCCTCATTCCAACACTTCCGTATACTGCCAATGATGAGTGGAACATACAGATAGTCATAACCATTCCTCATATCAACCAGTCCTGGAGCTCCCTCTCCTTCGGCAAGGACCATAGTAAATTTCTAAGCCGGATCCCAATATTATCCTTCCAACATGCAAAAATCGAATCTGATAGTATTCATTCTAGATCCCAATGACCTCATCTCATCCAACACGACTGCTCTAGTGACATGACACATCGATACAATCTAAAGCCACAACCCGTGTGACCCGCACACCAATAAGCAACAATCCAAGAGTACTCAAATCATGGAAAAAGGTCTCAAATGAGAGAACAAAACCAAAAGCTTACCAGTACCACCACAACACGATGCTAAGAACTCATCACACACTGTAGGACCAAAACCCATGAATCTAACCCAAATGATCATACCTCCACATAACTTCGCTACAATGCGTGACCCTATCCAAACACTGGTCCATATGAAGCACCTCAAGTCACTATGCTCAGAATCAACAACCACGCGCAATTTGATGTCTAATACCACAAGTGAATCACCATAACCACGGAGAAGTAAATGACGCAATGCCATGCCAGCCAAAAAGAACATATCCAATGCGCAATCAATCATGCAACACCAAAATACCCATCTCCCCCAAATTCCGCTATGAAGCCCAAATAAAACCGCACCATATGTGCATATAACCACCAATAACAACTCCTCGCAACACAGAAGGGTAACTCATAGATCACTCCAGAACACAAATAAGCTCAATGGCAATCGAATGGCACACCCCTCAACAATAGCAATTTGGATTCAACAATTCTGACCCGGTGCAGAACACACATCCATACTAGGCCTACCAACAGGCCCTAAATCAACTCTGGTCACCCACAATAGATAAATAACTCTTTGAAGGTTCACAATGACTGAATCATAACATATACTACTCTCTGACTAACCTTAGCTATTTTCTCACAGTCCACAACCACAAAACCATTTAATCACGAAAACTCTCAGTTCTCCCAATCCATCAAGCATACGAATCACCATATCCGATCCCAGCTACACTGCTCGAATATATAACACACCTCTAATACTCAATCATTCCACGAGGGATACTCCTAAAATTCTTCTGTGCCACCAAACAAACTTGAATATCAGTAGTTTGATCCAACAAAAGAGCACCGAAATACCAATGAAGTACCGTTAACTCGAACACATTGCCGTTTCTGAAATGTATACCCTCATCAAGCCACACCAATTAGCGATATCATTTACCTAGTCATATGAACTGGCAATGTTGCCTAAGAATTTCTGACCTTCCTTCCAGCACTGAACCGTGACCTCACATATGAAAAATCTCAACTTTACACAACATACCGCATATGCCATGCCATCCTATGATAAATATGAGAACTTCGTAATCCCTTCCGATCCACAAGCAACTACGAGCCCAACTAGCGGAGAACTTTACATTTGATCCCATCTAGAAGCAAAATCACTATACATCACCCGCTCCTCACGCTAATAGGAAATATACATCTCTAACCGTGGTACAAACCATCAAGAACTCTCAAAGTTCTATTTGTACAACACCAAATCGACATGACTTAATCCTTCTAACTCAACCAAGCTTCGCATGTCACCAAGACCCGAGAGCATTGCCAAGAAACACCTGTAGAAACTCATTACCTCATAAGCACCCAAAGGGCTAATTATACCCCTTATCATGTCGACCCGACCTACTACCAAGGTGTCCTATTAATCCAAGTTCCTTCTGAATTACCTTCAAATCGATACCTCTCCTTGCCATAATATCGCAGTTCTCAACCCACCACAAGAGACCCAAGCATAACACCATACCGTCTAAGGCTCGTAAGACGCTAAATATTCTCTCAAATATCCCCAAAAGTACCACATTCAGAATACTTACCCTGAAGAGACTTCCTGCGAATCTAAAGCCATTACCTTCCTTTTTCCCGATACTGGTATATAGAATCCATGATAGTGTAGGAATGTCACAAGTCTTGACACCCTCCAACATACGTCTCAGTTCTAGACATATACACACATTGAAGATCCTCAGTTGTTACATATAACCTTAAATCCATTAGAACCATTCTCGAGAGTCATCCACTCTACGCAAACCCCAATTACACTGATGAAACATATCGAACGACCTGGCCACATTTGCACACCAACATACTAGGAAGTAATCCACACACTTGAAGCAACAAGCAAATTCATACACTACACACACTACTCCTTTTACAATTACAACTCCATCATTCAATAAACCCATCTACCCATAGAGTACATTACAACCTGTATCGAAGAATTTCCATTACTCGAGTCATTCCCAGACTCCACCTTTGCAGGTCATAACTGATTCACCAATATACCTCGAACCGAAACAAATACAACACATAATTGTGCAACCAACCTATCATTAACAGACTCCCCCACTTGGCTCAAAGCCAAAGATCAAGACAACAATAACTCACAATGCTCATACACTATCATTGCCACCATGCTGCAGTAAGATTCAACTAAACCCTTCACGAGCTCATATGTCACAAACCATCTAATATCTCAAATCGTATATAAATCTCGCATTCACCATTGAAAAGGACCATGCCAACCTCCAAAAGCGATCTGAATTCAAATTACAACATATATCATTTACTGGAGAACTTGCTACAAAACCACATAAAGGTCACACAACCTCAGAACAATCCGCGGGAGATAACCCTGCTTGCTTAGCCTCAGACTGATAACTCCCTATACCCTTCCTAAAATCATAGCTACCACGCAATCACTTCACTCTTCTGCATTTAGACACCACCAACGCCTACCCTCGAGGCATCACAATACTCTGCATAAGAACCTGCAGCTGATGGCAGAACTAACACTGGAGTTGTGGTCCAAGAAATCTTGAGCTTTCTGGAAGCTCTACCCACAATCGTCTGACCACCTGAATACCCTCACTGGACATCACATGCCCCAAGAATGCTACTGAACTGAGCCAAAAATTCACACTTGGAGACCTTTGCATAAAACTTCTCCTCCATCAATCTCTATAATACCCCCCTCAATGCTGAGTATGCTCCTTCTGGCTACGTGAGTACGCCAGGATGCTATCAATGAATACCATAACGAAGAAGTATAAGTACAGCTGGAATACCCTGTTACTCAAAGACATGAACGCTGCTGGGGCATTCGTCAGCCCAAAAGACATCACCAGGAACTCAGAACCAACAAGAAAATCCACTTCACTCCACAACTAAACTACACGAGAGGTCCTTCAATATACCCACAACTCGAGGCCATATTCTAACTCAAGACAGAAGTCAAATACTCAATGGTTCTTGCAACATCTCTCGCCCATTCATTTTGTCACGATCAAACAACCTCAACACATCTAACCATCAATTCACAATCACCACGTAATCATCTAGTCACAAAGTCCCATAAATAAGGATACAAACAGACATATAAGTCCCCAGATGCACGTGCCGACACAAACAAAATCTTAGCACTCAAGCCACAGACGAAATCCGGCCTCAAGTCCTCCAGACTGGCCCATTATCAATCTGCTAAAAAAAATCACATTTCACCCATGGAAATCACAAGCCGTCGATGCATAGCCGATACCGAGCGCTCACATGCGTATTCGAATACATGAAGGGAATTTCAAGAGTTACGCTTTTGACCGAATAAGTGGATACGCACGATGAGAATTCAAGAATGTGAGTTTTTTCCTAAGAGTTCTGTAGCCTCTCGAAGATAAGTACAGAAGTCTCCGTACCGACCCGCAAGAATCTACTAAACTTGCTCATGACCGTTGAGTCCTATGTAACCTAGTGCTCTGATACCAACTTATCACGACCCAAAATCAATAAGGTCCATGATGGCGCCTATCGTGATACTAGGCTAACCCTCTAAAACAATAAAATCAACATTTTCTGTTTTATATAAATATGGTCTCAAAGTTTTTAAAAAAATTCACTTTTTAAGAGAATTTCAGCAGGAACAATAATCCAACACGATCAAAATCTAATACTGACCCAGACCTCTGGAGTCAACTTCCATGAGCATCTAAGACGATAAATACATCGTATAAGAAAGTGACTTTGCTACTAACATAAGTCCAAAGTATGAAAAAAATATATGAACTGGGAAAGGAAAGGAGGTGAGCTGGGGACGCTGAGCAGCTACCTCGATCCTAAAAAAACTCCAAGCACGTAGGAAATCAACTAGCGAGCTGGTCCGGTACCTGGATCTGCACACAGAGGTGCATGGAGTAACGTGAGTATGCCAACTCAGTAAGTAACCAAAGTAACTAAAAACTTGAGTGCAGTGAAGAGCATTAAAATCAAAATTTCATAAAAACAGATGCCAGTGGACACAAATAGAGTAAATCAAAAGTCCACATTTTTCCAAATACTTTGAAACTCCAGTTTCCCCCATTTAAACTTGTATAAAATATTAAATCCATGTTTATTAAGGAAACTTAGTATGAAATGGGTGAAAAGCAATGATCTCACAATTTATAGCCTCTCGGGCACAATATCACTCAAGAATAGGGTCTCTCAGGCCCTCGTGACTCCACTAGCACAGTTCAAGCTCACACTTAGCACTCTCACTCAACAGGTACCATGAATACACATAACTGCTGCGGCGTGCAACCCGATCCAATATATATATGTATATACTGCTGCAACGTGCATCCCGATCCATATAACATACGCTGCGGCATGCAGCCTGATCCATATAATAGTCTACTGCGCTCACTGGGGACTCCGGAGGGGCTCTTACAACCCAAACGCTATATTGCTGCGGCGTGCAACCCGATCCAATATATATATATATATATATATATTGCTGCGGCGTGCAGCCCGATCCAAATATAATATATATTGCTGCGGCGTGCAGCGCGATCCATATAGTATATATATTATTGCGATGTGAAGCCCGATCCATATAATATATATATTGCTACGGAGTGCAACCCGATCCATAACTATCCTCACAGACTCGTCTTTCGGCCTCGCTCAGTGATCCTCACAAGCCATTCGGGAAACTCATCTCAACTCACGGGACTAAGCCCAAAATACCTCTGAGTTTCAAAAACAGTGTGGTAACAGTGAAAATAAAAACAAGTAGAAAACATGACTGAGTTCACAAATATTCTATCAGGATAGTGTGGCAATGGTGTAAAAATACCCCTAAGGGTCTAAACAGATGGGCACAAGGCCCCAAACATGGCTTACATCCCATAAAGAAGTATAAATTTCTAAAAAATAGGATATCGTAAGGTTTCAAATCGAATACACAACTTAATAGTTGCTACAGGACGGACCAAGTCACAATCCCCATCAGTGCATGCCCACACGCTCGTCACCTAGAATGTGCGTCACCTCATTTACCAAAACAATATAAAATACCGGGGTTTCATACCCTCAGGTTTAGAGTTACAATCGTTATTTACCTCAAAACGATCCAAAAATTACTCCGCAGTGCTCTTGCCCCTAGAATCGGCTCCCAAATTCTCAGAGTCTATCAAAATCATATTAATAACATCAAAATATGCTAGGGAGACGAAACCCAATCGAAAACTATCAAAATTATGCACAATTCTCGAAATTGGCCAAACCCGCCCACCCATCCCACATCTCGGAATTTGATAAAAATCACAAAATCGGAATCCTCATTCCTCCACGATTCTATACATACCAAGAACATCAAATTCGTACCCCAATATCCTCTTCAATTCCTTAATCAAAGTCTCCAATCGTTCCAAGCCAAAACCCCCAAATTAACACTGATTTTCCCCACAAATTCACTCTAAATCAGTCCAAAAATTACATAGGATGAGTTTTAGGTTCAAATATCTTACCTCACGAAGTTCTCTTGATTTCCTCCTTCAAAACCCTCTCCCAAAGCTTAATCCTGAATGAAATATTGAAGAAAATGGCTTGAATTCGCGAAGGCATGTTTATATACTTTCTTGTCCAGTTGTTCTGCACCTGCGGAAACTTACGCGCACCTGCGGACCTGCACCTGCAATTTCAGGTCGCACTTGCGGAGAACGCTCAAAATATCAGCCTCCGCACCTGCGCTCAACCTTCCGTATTTGCAGCTTCGCAGATGTGGAAAAGACCTCGCACCTACGAAAATTCCTCAGCCAGCCAAACTTCCGCATCTGCGGTTTCCTTCCCGCGCCTGTTACTTCGCACCTGCGGCTCTCCTTCCGCAGGTGCAGAACACCAGAAGCACTCACACCAGCAGCTTGAGCTGCATTTCCTCAACTCCAAACCTTCTGACGCCCATCCGAAATCAACTCGAGCCCCTCGGGGCCCCAACCAAATATACCAACACATCATAAATCATCACCAAACTTATTCGAACCCTTGGAACACTCAAAAACAACAAAATCACATCAAATTCAAGCCTATGAACTTTGAAATTTCTAAATTTCACCAAGGATGACAAAACTATCCAATACACATCCGATTGACCTGAAAATTTGTACACATATCCAAAATGACATTACAAACCTGTTCTACATTCCGGAATTCCATTCCGACCCCGATAGCCTATTTTGCACTGTCGACCGAAAATCGCCAAAAACCAGCTTTCGTCAATTCAAGCCTAATTCTACATCGGACATCAAAACTACACTCCAAACACACTCCTAATTCCCAAATCAGCTAACAGAGCTATCCGAGTCATGAAATCCACATTCCGAGGTCGTTTACCAAGAAGTCAACTCCTAGTTGAGCTTTCCAACTATAAGGCTAATTTAAGAGACTAAATATCTCAATTCTCACCACGACCACTCCGAACCCGAACCAACCGAAACAACATAACATAAATAGGTTAAATGACACATGACAAAGCTGTAACAAGGGAAACAGGGCTAAACTCTCAAAACGACCGACCGGGTCGTTACACTCACACATTAAATATATACATTCAACATATACATATATGAATTCCCCACCCCACACTTTAAATCGTGGTATGTCCTCATGGTACACAATTAACAAGCATAAGTTAACGGAAACTTCACTGAACATCTCATCTGGGTTTGAGTCGAAGTTGGGCTCCATCCCTTGTTCCCGAGCTAATGCACACATCCATGCTGACAACTTCTTCTCGGCCTTCTTTAGGAACACCCCACACTTATCTTTCTCGCTAACCGAAACCTTCTCTTTCACGTCCTTTACTTTTAATTCAATGCTCGTAGCTTGTTTGTCCTTTTGTGCCCCCTTTACTACATTCATATTAAAGTCACAGTTTCTTCACCCAATGTAAGCCTTATTTTTCTTCCTAAGAATAGTCTTCCTAGGATTATGGGGAACTCCTTGTTCTCTACCATATTAAACACTATAAAATCCACAAGAAATACAAAATTATCCACCCGAACTAACACTCTTCCACTATCCCCTCGAGTGTTATAGTCGTTTGATCTGCCAACTGCAAAGATATGGGTGTACACCTTATCTCTCCAACATGCTGCTCCAGTTTCCTGTGGACAGGTTGAGGCTTTAAATTAATGGAAGCACCAGAATCACATAAGGATTTATCAAAATTAATAGTTCCTAAATATTAAGGTATCGTAAAACGTCCCGGATCTCTACACTTTTGTAGGAGTTTAATTTGCAATATTGCGCTGCTATGATCTGTGAGCTTGACCACTATGGTCTCCTCTATTTTAATCTTCTTCATAAGGATTTCTTTTAAGAATTTAGCATAAGTAGGCATCTGCGAGAGCACCTCTGTGAATGGTAAGTTTACATGAACCCGTATTAGCACATCCAGAAATCTCTCGTACTGCTTGTCCAGCTTTTCTCTACTTAGCGTTTGGGGTAAAAGGGAGCACAAGCATATTCTTGCTCGCCTCAGGTTCCTCCCTGCTCGAGTTTTCTTTCTTCTTCTTGTCAACATCACTTTTCAGCTGCTCCCAGCTTTCTTTTTCAAGTCTCATATATTTTTAGATTGGGGTGAGATCTTTCAACACTTGCCCAATTCTCAAAGTTACAACATTCACTATTTCTTTGGGATTTCTTTTGTATCAGCCGGGAGCGTTCCAAGGACCCTCTCAGACATTAGAGTATCTAGGTTCCCAACTTGTCTTTCCAGGTTTGGAAAATATGTGCCCAGTTCTTTGATAGCTGCACCATGGGCATCAAGACTCTCATCTATCTTGATAATGAAAGCCTTCATTAGATCTTCCATGCTAGACTGATTTGATTGTGGAGGCTCATACTTCTGCCTCTACTGATTCTGAAAATCTTGAGCTCCTTGTTCCAGGAATCTCGGGTTGCTTTGTTGCCATGAATTTGCAGTACCCCATGTGAACTCCATGAAAAATCGTGGTGCCTTTGACCCATTCCATTAAGATTGTAGTTTCCCACAATATTCACTTCCTCAGTTGAGGCTTGACACTCATGATTAGGGTGTCCACTTCCACATATATCACAAGCTGCATGACACACCTTTTGCATCAAGGTTATGGTTAGCTTTCGTATTTCTTTAGCCATAGTATCAAGTAGTACCTGCACAGATGTAGTAGCATCAACTTGCTGAACACTAGTTGATCTTCTTCTTTCAGCACTCTCACAAGGCCACTGATTAGCATCTTCGGATAACTCATTAAGAATTGTAACTATCTCCTCTGGAGTCTTCTTCATCAAGGGGCCTCCAACTGCATTGCTCAACGTTCTACGCGAGGCTGGTGTCAATCCTTCCCAAAAGTCCTGGAGTTGCATCCAGAGTTCAATTCCACTATGTTGACACTTTCTAACTATCTCCTTAAACCTCTCCCATGCTTCAAAAACAATTTCAGTCTCTTTATGGAAGAATTTATGAATTTATCTTCTAAAATTGTCGTATTAGTCGAGGATAAATATTTATCAACAAATATTCTGGTCATCTCCTCCCATGCTCTAATCGATTCATTGGTCAAGATTCAAAGCCACTGCTTTGCATCATCTTTAAGTGAAAAGGGGAATGCCATTAAGTACACTACATCTTGTGACACCCCATTGTACTGAAAGGTGTTCATAATCTCCTCGAAGTCCATTAGATGCGTGTTTGGATCTTCTTTCATCTTCCCTATAAAGACACAACAATTCTGAATGGCTTGAAGAAATCCTTGCTTCAACTCGAAATTGTTTGCTGCAATTGGAGGTGATATTACACATAATCCTTGATTGTAGATTGGTCTAGAATAATCACCCAATGCTCTACCAGGTGTGGGTACTACATTCTCAAACTGGTCTTCAATCAAGGGTTGATTTTGATTAAATCTTTGACCCCTATTATCTTCGACGGTTTCCTCAGCAGCTCTACAGGCTGCCTCAGTTGCTATCCTTGCAACTTCTTCTCTATGATGCACTGCCTCTCTTGCAGTTTCCTCTACCTCGTCGTCGCCGTTATTAGCCATGTGTTCTTGGGTTGAAGGTTGCCAAAAGAACTATACGGTGAACTCTTTCACCTTCCACAATTTTCGCAGGTGTTTTTCAAATTTTGATTTGTAGTGTATTACTTCTTTAGAAGAAGATCGAGTCATACACTACAAACTTAACTTGTTGCCTGCCACGGAGGAGAAACCCGTGAAGAAAAAAATAGAATAAAAATAAATTCTTGAATTAGCACTACAAACTATTTCAAACGCTATTGATTGTGAATCCCCGGCAACGACGCCAAATTTTGACGAGCGCTAAACACACTTAAATTGTGCTCGTTAATCAAAGAAAGTATAGTATAATATCGTGTCCACAAGGATTGGATTTAAACAGTATTCTCGTATTTTCTAGCTTGATTGCTATCCAGGAGGATCAATAATTGAGATTTATATGATTAATAATAAAATTTTACTAAGAATCTAAAATCTACAGCTATTGACTAGTGAAACAAGGAATAAGAAATAAAGGTTATCAGTGTGAGAGGATAGGTGCAACATAATTTTTCGGGATCTAACTCTAGATAATTCACTTCCAATGTTCGAATGAGTCTCTCGAGTACACTCTATTATTAGTTCAAACATTCAACAAAAACTCCTCTCTTGATTAAGTCTTAACCTCACGAGATGAACCAATTTAAGCACCATAAAGGTATGCAAGAATACGTAGTGGATCGGTCTTTAGGAAAATCTCTTTCGATTATTCTCCTAACTAGGTTTAACCAATGATTCAACTAGCCTCTTTCAATTACTTAGAAAAATCTATGAACTCCACCAAAAATATAATGCAAATACATCACAAGTTATGCCTCTTTCTATTACAACTAGTGAATATAGATGCAATAATTAAATCTTCGAAAATGATTCAAATACATAAAAATAGAGTTATAATCCACAAACAATCATCAATACACCAATCCATCAAAACCCAAAAGGAACTACTCCATAGACATGGAGAGGTTCTTCACAAATATAACTAAAGTATAGGAAAACATAGATTCAATCCAAACCCGGATCTTGAGTGAGGAAGGAATGATGAAATCCTTGTGCTTGTGTTCTTCCCACTCTCCTTAGCGTCCTTAGGTAGAAAATGTGTCAAAGTTCATCTATAATGGTGTTTTGGTATATTTAAGTCACCCCCCAAAACAAACCCCGGACGAAATTACCCCTTTTTAGCGAAAATGGGAAGTCACTCTAACATTTTTGTGCTACCGCACTGCATGGAAATTCCGGAACATGCCAAAAATCATTTCTGCCACTTTTGGCACTGGCGCGCCGCGTCCCGCGCTGTTCAAAGTTTACAGAGTATTGATTTTTTTTTCACTTTGAAGGAAAATTGCATTAGCGCTATGAGACCCGTGGCACGATAGTGCAATTTTCTCAGAGTGAATTCGTTTTCTCATTTTTTGACATCCAGACTTGGTTTTCGACCCCAAACATGATCCTGACTTAATCCCTTGGCCTTTTACTCAAAACTTGAATGCTCCAACTAATTCGATTTAGCTTCTGAATATCATTTTTACTTGAAATTAATTCCTACAAGGCATAAATCACACAATAAGTGCAATACACTAATATTCAAGCTCAAACACAAGTAAAATGCAATAATTTGAGTGCAATAACTACGACTAAAATGCGGGTTTCTAGCCTACCATCAGACGTAAAGTATTCGCACCTTCGATTAACATTATGGACATCCATACCATCAATATGGACCTCAATTGAATTCAAGGATCATACATACATGGTTAGAATAACTTTATAAGGAATGAATAACATGGACAACCTTAGTTTCTAGGAATAGATCCGTTATGAAATAGCATATCATTTATGTTCATTTTATATCAGATCATGCCAAAAGAAAGAAGGATGTCACAACCCAAAATCCTAACTCGGGTCGTGATGGCGCCCAACACCGTGGTCAGGCAAGCCAACACTTGATTTAATAGTGAAATTTCCTTATTTGAATAAACATTCCAACACTTGCCAAATTTTAAGTTTAAACATTAAATAAAAACGGATAAAATTAGACTGACTTGGACAGAATCAACCATAAGGGATCATAACCTAATATTTACAACCCAAAAATAAAGTAATCACTACGTGTGTGCCAGGAACCAGTGTCACAAGTCTACATGCATACAAATAGAGTTCAACAAAAGATGAATAAATTGTCCTACTGTCTGAAGAACTAGTAGGAATAAACAAAGGAAGACTCCATAGAGCTGCTGAAGATCGTCAAGGGAAAGCAGCTCACTGTGAAGTCAATTCCAAATATAACTCAGGATCGAGCTCCGGCCTGATAACCAGATGTACCAGTCTCAGAACTTGTACAATTAAGTACAGAAGCGTAGCATGAGTACATAAACAAATATGTACCCAGTGAGTATCCCTCCTAACCTCGAAGAAGTAGTGACGAGAGGTCGACGTGATACTTACTAGGGCCAAACAATATACAATAAATACAGGTTAAACAGAAATAGCAGTAATGAACAATAATAAGGACAGGGGCATCAAATAACATTCTCTATCCCCTTTACGTATCAACTTCCATAGCATACAGGCTACTTAGTTTCCCCTTTTTCATAAAATCAACAGATACAATTATAGGGCTTCCCATCAACTATCAAACACATAACAAGCCGTGAACGTACGACCGATACGACGTAAAAAGTAAATGTGCACTGCCGAGGGTCGAATGGCTCGAACCATAGATGCATCTATCTGCCCCGCTCACGAATCGAACATGCGACACGGTTAACATAGTACTAGGGCTTCCCCGCTCGNAGATACAATTATAGGGCTTCCCATCAACTATCAAACACATAACAAGCCGTGAACGTACGACCGATACGATGTTAAAAGTAAATTGCACTGCCGAGGGTCGAATGGCTCGAACCATAGATGCATCTATCTGCCCCGCTCGTGAATCGAACATGCGACACGGTTAACATAGTACTAGGGCTTCCCCGCTCACGAATCATACATGCGACACATGTTCCCGTATTTATTTATACATGATTAACAGGAATTCTGGAT
>MDKH01235190.1:0-16850 GCA_005239495.1 Nicotiana undulata | reverse complement strand
GAGGACAAAGAAGAGATAAAAGCATAATAGGGTGATGACAGACGATGATAACTTAAACCGACATAATGGGGATTAGGATTAAGAGTGGTCCGTATACCTTTCTGAAGTGCAATCGGTGCACTAGGAAGAGACAGGTCCGCAACAGGAGCATGATCAGGTGCAGGACGAGAATTAGCAGGGCCGGATGCTTGGTGCCGACGACGATGATAAGTCAAGAGTGCTGTTCTTGTGGCTGGGGATGTAGGGGGAGCCACACTAGACTCCCCAATAGTTGGAAGGGGTAAGACTTCTGTGGCGGAAGGTGAAGGAGGAGCTATAGTAACCTCCACAAAGGTCGGTATTGGTAAGACCTCAGATATATTAAGGTAGTCAGAAGAAGTAAAGAAAGGTTTGGACTCAAAAAATGTGACGTCAGCTGACATAAGGTACTTACGTAGATCAGGTGAGTAACAACGATATCCCTTCTGAACACAAGAATAACCAAGGAAGACACACTTAAGAGCACGAGGAGCTAATTTATCTTTTCCCGGGGCTAAGTTATGTACGAAACAAGTGCTCCCAAAAACACGAGGGGGAAGAGAGTATAAGGGTGACTCAGGAAACAACACCGAATGCGGGATCTGATTCTGGATGGGAGATGAAGGCATCCGATTAACCAAATAACAAGCTGTGAGAACTGCATCGCCCCAAAAACGCAGCGGAACATGAGATTCAATGAGAAGTGTGCGAGCAGTCTCAATGATGTGCCTATTCTTTCTCTCTGCAACCCCATTTTGCTGAGGGATATAAGTACAAGAGGTCTGATGAATAATTCCTTCAGAAGTCATAAATTGATGAAATTGGGAGGATAAATATTCTAAGGCATTATCACTGCGAAAAGTTCGAATAGAAACGCCAAATTGATTTTTAATTTCAGCACAAAAATTCTGGAATATAGAAAACAACTCAGAACGATCTTTCATTAAGAAAATCCAAGTACATCTTGAATGATCATCAATGAAACTAACAAAATAACGAAATCCCAAGGTTGAACTGACTCTACTCGGACCCCATATATCAGAATGAACTAAAGAAAAAACAGACTCTGCATGACTCTCAATACTACGAGGAAATGAGGCTCGGGTATGTTTCCCGAGCTGACATGACTCACACTCTAATGTAGATAAACTAGACAAACTAGGCACCATCTTCTGAAGCTTGGATAAGTTTGGATGTCCTAAACGTCTGTGAATTAGGTCTGGAGGATCTGTAACTAGACATGCCTTGGAGGAATTGAGTGAGTTAAGGTAGTAAAGGCCTTCTGATTCAAGTCCTGTTCCAATCGTCTGTCCCGTACTGCGGTCCTGCATAATAAAAGAATCATCAATAAAATATATACCACAATGGAGGGCACGAGTCAAACGACTAACAGATGCAAGATTAAAAGGACAGCCAGGGACATAAAGAACGGAATCTAGAGTGACAGAGGGTAGGGGATTCGCTTGTCCAACTCCTTTTGCTTTAGTCTGAGACCCATTGGCTAAAGTAACAGTGGGAAGAGACCGTGAATACGCAATATTTGACAAAAATGATTTATTACCAGAGATATGATCAGAAGCGGCTGAGTCCACAACCCATTGTCCAAGAGAACTAGACTGGAAACACAAGCGAAAGAATTACCAGCAACAAATGTATCAGTCTGAGCAACAAAGGCTACATGTGGAGATGTCTGCTTACTTGCTCGGTACTGAAGGAACTCATTATACTCTCCTTCAGATAAAGAAAGTCTCTGGTTACCTGTAGTCTCGGTCTGAGCAACATAAGCATTTTTGGGTGAACGACCATGTAAAGAATAGCACACGTCACGAGTGTGTCCAAGTTTATGACAATAAGAGCACTTGGGTCGAGACCTTCCAAAACGACCTCCTCCTCGTCTATTCTCCATAGGTTGAGATGCCCGATTGTCCACTGACTGGGATACAAGAACAGATGAGTCAAGTGTCTGGGATGAGCTTACCGGGTGACTTGGTGCTGCTGCAAGGCGAAGTAATCGAGAGAATAATTCATCAATTGTGGGGACAGTCGGACTAGCCAAAATCTGATCGCGTACTGAGTCAAGATCATTAGGAAGTCCAGCAAGAGTAAGAACTAGAAACATCTTTTGTCGTTGTTCTTGTTGCTTTTCAACACTAGCAGAAAGTGGCATCAACTTCTCAAATTCCTCCATGACTGCCTGTACTTGTCCCAAGTAAGTAGACATATCTAATTCATGTTTCTTTAAATTTGTCATCCGCGATATCACATCATAGAAACGAGATATGTCATTAGTGTATAAAGTACGAGCCTTTTCCCAAACCAAATAACATGTCTGGAATGGACGAAACAAAGGCATCAACTTGGAATCAATAGATCTCCACAGAATACTGCATAATTGAGCATCGATCTTCTCCCAGTGTACTTTGGCCTTTTCATCTCCGTCGCTAGACTTCTTGATTAGATGATCTTGAGCACCTTGACCTTGACACCACAACTCGACAGATGAAGCCCAAGCTAAGTAGTTTGAACCTCCCATTAAAGGTTCTGAGGTAATCATAATACCGGAACTGCCAGAGCCCGGATTTTTAGACCCGAAAACATCAACTCCAAAAGACATCATTGGAGTGAAGAGGGGTTTATAAAATTATACCCAAATAATAGAAAGAACCAATTGGAAATTCCCTAAAACTGACGAAGGGAACACTGTAGCTGCCGGAAAAGGACTGTGTAGTCGCCGGAAAAACTCAAAGTAGTCAGAATCGAACGAAAACAGTATGGGTGGGGTCGGATTTCGTAGACGGTTAGACTGTCCTGAAGGAGTTTTCGAAAAAGGTGACCGGAGGGTGGTTCACGCGCCGGCGCGTGGGCCTGACGCGCCGCCGGCGTCAGATGGTCTGGAGGCGGGTGACTAGGGTTCTGCCGGGTGGTTTTCTAGGGTTAGGTCGCCTGAGAAATCCGCACCTTCTTGTGGGGTTATTTTCGTAAAAAAATACCACCGGAGAAGGGATTTAGTAAAAGAATGGCCTGAAAGTCACCGGAAAGAGGCACGGTGACTGCCCGGACTCGCTGGTAATTGCACAGCGGGGATTTCTCACTAGTGGCTCTGATACCATGTGAGAATACACGGGAAAATATTCTTTATTCACCTTATACAATGATACGATGAGCCCTATATATAGATAATACATGTCCTACTCTTAATACATATAGGATTAGGGTTTAAGGCTATTTACTCCTATTTGACTACTAAACTAACAAGTAGTACTTCCTATGGCTTGCTCCGGAAAAAAGTGAAGTTTTGACATACTTTTTGAGAGAAGAAACAAATTAAATGGAAAAAGGAAAGATTCTACTATGGTGTATTGACAGTTCCAAGATAACATCTGCAGTTTTTTCTGTGATTTTCTTAGTTTTTTTAGATTTTAGGAATCTTTTGTACACTATTCTAGCCTATGGTTGTCTTAACAACCCTCTTGCCTCTTTTCATGTCTTCTTTTGTTTTAATTATAACATTCCTTGAGCCACAAAAAAGAAAAAGGAATCTACAACAGCTCTATTCAGCTTCTTTTGGTTTTGGAGCTAGACCAAGTATTGTTCTAACATTTTGAAGTCATCTTTTGCAGTTATCGTTTGGTCCTATTGGTTGGTTGATGATCTCAGAGATCTTTCCCTTGCGCGTTAGAGGGAGAGGGTTGAGTATTTCAGTTCTTGTAAATTTCGGTGCAAATGCACTGGTGGCATTTTCATTTTCTCCTCTTCAGGTAAAGAAAACACTTTAATACTCTGGAATTTTCTAGATGGTTATTTTTGCACTTAGTCTGTTATAGAATTCCCTTAAAAGCAACGTTCGAGGACTTATTTTAATTATTATTTTAAGCTTAATTTTGTTAAGAAAAGAGATGAAAATGATAGAGGGTGTAAAGGAATAAAGCGTAGGACTTCCCAAGAGTACCAATTTCAAATATCTGGTTTTACCCTCTATCCTGGAAGAAAAGGATAGAGGGTGAAACCAGATGCTTGAAATTGGTACTCTTGGAAAGTCGTATGCTATATTCCTTTATCATACAGAATTAAATAGTTTCCATTTAAGATTCAATTAAGGCATCTCTTTTGCCTGTCATGCATAGGTTTTTAAAATATTTTCTTTTACGGTGGAATATCTGCAAGCTTATTATGTATTTGAATGTGCAGATATTGTACACCCTCTAGTTCTAACAGATTGTATTCTAAATAGTAAATTTAAAGATTTGACTCATACAATAGGGGGTCTATTAGGTACTATTTCTGGCACTGTCTCATGGTCAGAGTACATCTTATTCTGCTGATTAGAATCTGTGTTAGTGGTTGAGCTTTCGGACTTCAATTGTCTTTTTGATTTTGGAAATTCACTCAAAAGAACACATAAACTGAGTAGAGATTACAATATATAAATCAATCATACCTTAATCCAGAGCTAATAGGGGTAGGTTATATGATATATTTTGGGGGCGCATTTTTAATAGTCAATACCAAATCAGGTTCTTCAATCTCGGAAAAAATACTAAATGGGGTTCTTAAAACTAGTTAATCTCTAACTCTTACACTTGTCCCTGCACTAACTTACAAGTCTAAAATGACTCCTGACAAACAACTACGCGAAGTATAATTACACAAGATAGTTTGGTCTAGCACCCAAATTCTTTATTGCTTGGAGACGTCATATTTGCCATTGGTGAGTTTATATCATCTAGAAGTGGTGATGTAATTTGTTGATACAAGTTTATGTCATCTAGCCGTCCATCTTAAGTTGACAAGGTACTGGTGGATTGTGTATTCAAGGCTATTCTCTCTTGGATCGCTACCCTTTTTCCATCATATGTTTCTTTTAAGTCTGGTATTATTTGGCTTTTGAAATGGATGTCTCTTTTCAAAATCAACTATGAGTTGGTAACAAATAGGTCTTTGAGAAACTATATTTTGTGTTACTCCTAATTGCAGGTCTTACTGGGGGCTGGAACTGTTTTCTTTATCTTTGGTGGCATAGCTGTTTTATCTCTTCTATTCATCTTCTTCATCATACCAGAGACAAAAGGGCTTACTTTGGAAGAGATTGAGGCCAAATATCTCTAGAACTCCCATCTTTAGAACAGATTGGACTTGAATTTGTCTCCTTGTCACAATACCTGGGGCAGTCAAGTTGTTTGTAAATGCTCCTACACCAGTATACGAAATGGAGGGCTTGTGATTAGCGTAGGTGTGTATGACATCATAAATGTATTATTGTCATCAATAATGGGTCACTATTTTGTATAAAAGGAAAATATGGCAAGAATATTGTTTTAATTTGTTGTTATCTTGATCCCCACTTTGGACATTCCTTCAGAATTAGTATATTTTTGAATGCCAGAAATTTTTTAATGTACCTTTCTCTATTGCCGTTGTCATATCTACCATTTATAAATTGTTATTTCTTGAATTCTTAGGATTGGTGAATTTTTCATTTAAAAAAGAGATCATAATAATTCTAATGAACTAAAACACAATGGCCAAACAAAACACACAGACTATATTATTTGCTTTTAGATGCGGGAAATATTGTTTCGACTAAACCTTATGCAACAGGGAGTGCCATAATGAATATGACATTAGTCTTTGTGTATTAAAACGTATTTTCCAATTTTGTTAATCGAATTTTAATTTGATCATTTATTACATTTAAGTTTTATCTAAATTAATATCCAAAAGCTATAAATATATACAAGTTTAACCTTTGAATGAAAAATGATTTACATGTTATGAAGCAGGACCAAAGAAGAAATTAAAATAATAGTGTATTTTCGAGTGTATAATCGAAAGTCACCAATCGAAAATCAAAATTCATTATGAAACCGATTGGACATACAAAATTTTTACTTTTTTTCCAAAAGAAGTTTTGAAAACAATGTTTGGTTGTTAAATTTCAACACCTTTTTTTCAATTTCACTTAGAAAATGCATTTTCAAATTTGAAAAACTGATTCTTACCAGTTTTTCAATTGAAAATGCATTTTCACTAGTTTTTAATTTTACAAAGTTACTCTATACTTTTAAAATTTATATAATGACCCCAGCAACTATTAACCTACAACTACCCACAGAAACATAAAATGCGCAGGTTTTTTAAAATTCTTGGTGATGCAAGCAGCCAATTAATCCATCTTTTGTTTTTATTTTATCTTTTAAAATATGTAGGTTTTATTGAATTCTTGATATACCCCAATATTAAAGAAGAACTTGTTCATATTCATGTTGTTTTTGGCTTAAATTTCTTCTTTGTGTATTAGTAGAATTAGAAAATGTGATATTGATTTTGCATCTTCTATGTTGCATTTTGATTATTTATTTCAAGTAGGATAATCAAATTGGGGTGGTTTTGATATATTTTATAAGTTGTGGGGTATAATCATGTTTCATGATTTTTTTTTAAAAAGCATCCAAATATGTTACAAATATTATAACCAAGCACAAACTTCTTCTTCAATTAAAATTCCAAATTCCAAAAAAAACCGGCGTACACGTAAATTGAAATAGAACGGGCGTGTGAACCGGGTCGATACATAAACCGGGTCAACGTAAAGCGGCGGCGTAGACGTATAAAGCGGCAGAGGAAAAAATAACTAGGGTTTAACGAGGTGAAGGCGAGATAACGTAATGGCGAAATTTAACGAGGTGCAGAAGAAGAGGAGAGCGGTAATCGCAGAGAGTAAGAGAGCAAAACATGGGGACCCAAATACGCGTAAGCTGAAGCAGAAGTCGCAGCCCCTTTCCATCTCCGGCAAGCGAAAACGCAAGCTGTTCAAGAAATGGCGCAGGGTCTGTAATCTCTAATCAATATTGGCTCCTTCTGTTATTTTTAATGTTTATGTATATAAAGGTGCAAATTTGTGATTTGATGCTTGTGAATACTGTGAAACAGGACCAAAAGGAGGCTATAGAAAAGGGGGTGATTACAATGCAGGATGTGGAGATGGCTGTAGCTGATGCTGCTGATGGTAAGTTATTGACTGCTGTAGCTGATTCTCCGTACCTCGTGTTTAAGCAGGGTGTTAGAACCCGCAGCACTTTGCTTATGAGCTTGTGTGTAGCTTGTGTGTTGTGTGTCCGATGCCGCTGCTTCAAGAGAGCAGTGGGTGCAACCGCATTTGCTATTCGAGCCCGTGGCAGAACCAGGAATTTATATAAGGGGATTCAAATTGGGGATTTAAATTGACCTAAAGCTACTTTTGAACTTGCTTTATCACTACTCTAGAATTTTGCTTGTGTTAACATGATTCAAAAGTTTATATATAACCAAAAGATAGTATTTTTACCCTGTTTGCACCGTATAATTTTTTGACGAACGGGTTCAATAGGTAGAATTCAGAACGTAGTGACTTGGACATATTCTAGGCTAGAGAGCGGTAATGTTGATGCTAATCATTTTCTTATATTGAGCTGAGGTAGCTAGTTCAGTAGGAACAACAACAACAACAACAAACCTAGTATGATCCCAACAAGTGGGGTCTGGAGAGGATAGTGTGCACGCTGACCTTACTCCTACCTAATGCAGGAGTTTAGTAGGAAAGTTCTTTACTCTGTGTTTACAAATGTAGAGTTAATGCTTCATGTGAAAATGTTAAAAGTTCAATGATGTGTTTGGTTCTTATATCTGCTTTATTTTCTGTTCTGTCCTCTCCTTAAAAGGGGCTGATCCATGTAACTGATAGACATTTTCGGATTTTCCTAGTGAATTCAGGGAAAACTCAAGATGCCAATAGAACACCTGTTAAATTTCCCATGAAGAGCTCAAAATTTAAATTGAAGCAATTGAAGAAGAAAGGCAAGTTCCTATAGAGTTGCTATTTTACATTCTAATTCTGGATGGAATATTGGACTAGGTACTCTTTAATTTCGCTTATTGACTACAAATTCATGTGTTACAGGAAAGGGAAAAAGGAATTCTAATAAACAAGCTACAGAAGCTTCCGTCGATGTAATGGTGGAGTAAGCAAGGGACATTAGAATCATTTTAGCTGACTGCTTGATGGGCAATGTCTTTTTTCTTTTTTTCTTGTTCTATCCCTACTTTCCTGGAGGTTAACAATGGCTTGTAATCTACGTTTGTATTAGTATCTGTTACTGGGAAAAAAGGAGGTGGGGGTTCTTATAGTTCTTCCTGTTAGTGGTTATATGTTTGTATCATGCAATTTTGTGGATACTATGAATCTTTGGGATTAAAGATGTTCTTAAACAGAGCTCATAACTGAGCCAGGAGGAAATGAGTTTTGTCAGAGGCTAGTCAATATACTCTCTTGTTTCTTTATGAATGGTAACTTCCAAGGCAGTACAATCTTATCCTAAAAAGGTATCCATTTTCGATCAGCATACCAGTCGAACACTTAAAACATCTTTCAAACTTTAAAAGAAGATGAAAGCTATAATTTTCCAACTAAGGCTGTATTTGGGCTGGTTTAGGCCCGTGCCCGGCCCAGGCCTGCCAGCCATATGGGTTGTGGGCTAAACAGGCCGGCTCGTTTGGGTTTGGGCCCATGCGGTTCAAAAAGCCCATGTGGACCGGTCCTTAGTGTTGAGCCCGCGAGCTCGAGACCGGCTTCCATAAGTGGGCCAGTTCAACTGGGCCAAACGACTACTTTTTAATTTTTTTTCTTCTGAAAAATGGCTAACGGTTGGATATTTAAAAAATAGTTGTTGGCCTGCCAAATTAGTCGTTTGGCACTTTCAAAAATAGCCATTTGCCCACAAAATTTTGTTTTCACCCCAAACTTTTTATAATTACACTTTTTCCCTGTTCTTAACTATAAATATCTCCTCATTCTTTCATTTTTTCTCACAAAATTATTCTCTCTAATTTTCTTCTAGATTTGCTTACTTTATTATTGCAATTTGTGAAAATTTATCAAGTTGGTGAATTGAAGTATTCAAGTCTTTAACGATATACAATTTTCAAGAAGTTGTTCGTCAATTCGGTAAACTTGTTCCAACTTTTAATTTTTAATATTATAGTTTTGTTTGTACAATTATAATTAATATGGACTTTTCTTTGAAAAAATGCTTGGTAAAAGTAAGGGAAAATCCAAAATTGGTGAATCTAGTGGCCAAGTTATTACTCCTCCCCCGGCTCCCCGACCTAAATGTGTTACCCGTCCTACACCTGCTATTCTTGATACCGATAACATATTATTTCGATTTACCGATAGTCAATTGTACCATGATATTGCAGCAGGTGAACAAATAAACCATGAATATATTAATGCTCTTTATAGTAATCCAACTATTGATGAAAATAATGAGGAAAATGATGATGAAAATATAGATTTTGATGAAACGCAACCGGATGATGATACACCTACTAGTCTTGTAGTTGAAGTTAACCCAACTGATAATAATCCAAATGATGTCTCGCCTGACCCTTCTGTTACTACCCCTACTTTTTCTAGACAACCTTCTAAACTGCATGAAACATCTCTTGTTTGGCCATTTTTTATTCAACTAAGAGATAAAAATAAGGCTAAGTGTAGAACTTGTGGAACAGAGTTGGCTCATAAATTTACTGGAGACCGTAGCGGTACGGGAAGTTTGACTAGACACATAAAAAAACACCCTAAAGATAAAGCTAGATTTCTTCAAATGAAAGTTGCGGCGAGGGGACAAGTGTACCTAGTCAGGTTAACCCTAGTACCGGTCAAATCTAGTTTAATCGGGAATTAACACTGTTACCGGTGAAATTTTATATTACGATCCAAATAAAGATCGTGAAGAATTGGCAAAAATGGTTACTGTTATGTGCTTACCCTATAGTTTTCCTTCTAACCCTCACTTTGTGCATTATATTAGAAGAGTTTTTAATCCTACTTATAAAGGATGGCCTCGCACAACCGTAAAGAGCGATATTTATAAATATAAACATGAATGTGAACAATATTTGCGCTATTTATTTACTCATATAAATTGTCGCTTTGCTATTACTACCGATATTGATAGAAGTGGTAATGACTGTGATTATCTTATTATTACTAGTCATTGGATTGATGTGGAATGGATAATGCAAAAGCGCATTATTGCTTATAGAATAATTAATTCACGTCACACAGTGAATTTTATTGCTAACAAAATTGCAGATATTTGTAGATATTTTTGCATGAGAGATAAAATAATGTCAGTTTCAATGGATAATGCTTCTAGTAACACTAATGTTATAGCCTTGCTTACAACTACAGTAAATCCTGCATTTAGTAATATTTTTCCATGTTAGATGTATTTGTCATATTTACCATTTAATCGTCGGTGATGGTATGAAAATTTTAAATGTTGAAATTGAAAAGATTAAAATGGCTCTTAACTGGCTTTTTTTATTCAAACCATAGAACTAGACTTAGAGAATATTTTAAAAAATGCGATGAATTTGGCCTTATAGAAAGAAAGGTTTCTAAACCTTGTCCAACTGGATGAAATTACATATATAAAAGTTTAGTTATTGCATATGAATGCAGAAACCCAATAAACGCAATGTTTAATGCTCGTGTTGGTGATGATGATGACGAGCACCTTACAAATCAGGATTGGGCTAATGTTAAAATGCTTGTAGAATTTTTAGAAAAATTCTATGTTGCTACAAATGAATTATCTGAGCAGTATTATCCTGCTATTTCTAACTGTTTAGTTTGTCTTGCAGAACTTGTTGGTTCGTTTAATCAATTTTCAGAGGGTGGGGTAATTTATGAACTTGCTATAGATTCTATGAGAACAAAGTTTAAAAAATATTTTTTTCCTATCCCCCTATTTATGGTGTTGCTGCTTTGTTAAATCCTATTATGAAAATAAGAAGTCCTCACTTTTGGTATACAAATATTTATAATGCTTTAGCACTTGAAGATGATGAACTGTCTACACTTCCGGAGGCCAAAGCCTCAACTAAAATAAATTCTCAAACTATTTATAATGCTTATCAACTTGCCTTAGATCATGCTAGACCAAATGTTCCAACTCCTACTTCTTCTAGTTCGCAATCATCTAAAATAACTGCGGGGCTAAGAGCACTTAGTGCTTGGACGGAGTTTAAGGGTTCTCAAGGTTTGACGACTAGTGATAATTCACAACTAAATAAGCTTGAGGTTTATTTGTCGCAGGGACTTGAAGAAGTGAATCCCGACGACTCCTTAAATATTTTGAAATAGTGGAAGGACAAAGAAAAATACTTTTCGGTTCTTTCAAGGATGGCTCGAGACATTTTAACTATTCAAGCTTCAACAGTGCATCGGAGAGCGCTTTCATCAGTCAAGCGAGACTTCAAATCGATGATCATAGAGCGTCTATGAGAGAGAGCTTGAAAAAATCAGTACTCTTCAGAAATTGGATCCGTTCGGAACGAAGAAACTTTGAACTTGCTGAATCACAACCAGAGATAGACGAAGCTTACGAAAAAATGCTAGCTGAACTTGCGGAGGATACTGCTTCGCCCGGAAGCGGTGATGAACAAGCTTCTTTTCCGCCACCACTAACGAAAATTCTTCTGAACCTTGAAGGATTTATGAAATTTGTAAGAGATACAATGTAGACTAATATGTAACATGTATTTTGGCACATCTTTATTAGTTTTTTTTTTCCTTTTAATGGTTGTATTAGCACCTTGTTGTGCTCATTCCATTGGGTGGGAGGGGGGGTGGGGGGAGAAAGACTAAGAAAGATATTGTCATTTTTTGTTAATGTCATAATAATAAAAATTATAACACATTCCCTTGAATTGCTCTTTACAATTTTTTGTGTGTTTAAATTTGAATCATAGGATTTAAGTCACAATTATGTAATATAATTTACAAGAAATTGCCTTAGATAAAAAAAATTCAAAAAAAAATAGTCCGTCCCACTTAGGCCCACTTGGGCCCGTGGGCCCGACCCACTTATCCCGGGCCCATATGGGCTTAGACCCATATGGACCGGTTACACTCATTAGGCCCAGTTAGCCCGGGACCGTTTGGCCCGGGACCGGTTGGGACTGGCCCGCTTGAGCCCAGGACTGTTTGGCCCGACCCACATGGCCCATATAGGCCCGACCCAGATTACAACCTTATTTCCAACAGCAGAACACACGACGCCCGACGTTGTTCATTGAGCTCCAGGTTGCAAAAATTTCAGTTAAAATCATTGAACGCTTCATCCACAAGGTTACACCATATGATCAATGGCGGAGCTAGAATTTTCGTCAAGGGGTGTCAAAATATATAAGTAATCATATCAGGAAATTAAGGGAATCAATACATCGTATATGTACATATAATTAATTTTTACCTAGCTACAAAGTGTATTTTTCCCGCGAACCCCCTCCTGCATATGATGGAGCAAATAAGGAATGTTACGTGGATAACTGAGTATGTTAAAGCTCCCCTCAAAAAATAAAGAAGGGAGAAAAACACCAAAATAAGGCCCAGAATATTGTCGATCGATCTGTATATAGAGAAGAGAATGCTAGCTTCTCCAAAAGGGAAAAACGAGCTCTAAACAAGGTCTGTTACATTAGTGATGCAACTTTCAAAGCACCTAAATGGTGTAACTTAATGGTCAATAAAATGAGGAGACCTATGAATGAATTTGTGCCGGTGAAAAATAGCACTTACTCGACATAAACTTGCCCGACACTTCGAAAATAAAAAAAAATGCAATTCGCAATGTTCATTTATCTGTTTTTGAAATATATTTTTGACGTAATTTGACACTTAAAAAGTCCTTTAGGAGATAGTAATCAAACACACAATAAGCAGTTTCCACAATTGTACACATATTTTATAAAAATATATTATGACACAAAACACTTTCTACAGCAAGCTAATTTTAAGTAGTCTGTTTTTTGAAGAGTTAAAAACCGATATATAAACTTGGAGACTGGAGAGGAAAAAAATGTAGGATATTTTTAAACTGCCCGATTCTTGAACAACAAAACACATTGTATTCAAAGCAAGAACCATCCAAACAAGCTGGAAGTTAATTTGAGCCGCCATTATCCGTTCCTTCTTCTTTCCACTGAACAGCCTGCTCTACCCTCTACTTCTCCAACCCTCTCAAACTTCCAAATCAATTAATGGAAGCTCTGCAGTCTTCATTTCTCTGCTCAACTCCACTGAAAACCCCATCTCACAAACCCACCAAAAAACCCAAACCAATACCCACCATACTCTCCTGCTCCGTCACACCAGACCCATGGACACTCAGCGACGGCAACAACAAAAACCTAAACAAACCAAAACCTAAATCAAAACATGCCAAAAACCCACTTTCTGACGACAACGCTCGTCGCATTATCAAAGCTAAAGCCCAATATTTAAGCGCGTTGAGACGAAACCAAGGCTCACAAGCTATGACTCCTAAATGGATTAAGCGGACCCCTGAACAGATGGTGCAGTATTTGGAAGACGATAGAAATGGGCATTTGTACGGGAAACATGTGATTGCGGCTATTAAGAGAGTTAGAAGTCTTTCGGGCAAAGCTGAAGGGTCATATGATATGAGAGAAGTGATGAGTTCTTTTGTTACTAAGCTTACTTTTAGAGAGATGTGTGTTGTGCTCAAAGAACAGAAGGGTTGGCGACAAGTTAGAGATTTTTTTGATTGGATGAAATTACAGGTGCGTTTGTTATTGGTGCTTCAACTTTTACATTAAGTTCAGTATATCCTACTTAAAAACAGTGTTTGGGAATTGGATTGGATATCAGTGTGAAACTTTTCTTTATATCTGATGTTAGTTTTGATTTTGAGAGGCTTCTGCAGCTTTCATGTTCCTGTTCCCTTGTTTTTTGTGCTTCTTTTACAAGATTGGATTTTTTAAAATGACAAGTTAAATATTTGAGATGGATCAGTATATACTCCCCTGGTCCTTATTATATGACAAAACAAAATTTAATTTCTAAGGTGTTAATTTGACTTCTATAACATTACTGATTGCGGAGAAACAACAACAACACGGATGCCTCAGTCTCAAACAAGTTGGGGTTCACTATATGAATCCTCACTTACCACGTTATTCCATTACTGAGAGTGGAGAAAAACATTAAAGTAATGATTAGAAGTTATTTGATAGAGAAAAATGTCACATCATGTTTAAAATTTGAATGATAACATTTTGAAAGCTGTGGGTTGTATAGAATTGGAAAGAGTTCATATAGATTTGGAAGAGGGAATAGTTACTTTCACCCATTACGGTTTATACTAATTGTTTTTTCAAAGTTTCATAGAAGTATTTCAATATAGTTAAATTGTTCTTAAAATTTATATTAACATTGGCTATGAATCTGTCACTTAGACTCTGTGAATCTAGCATCTGCAATGACAAGTTTTTCTCTCTAATACTACTTTCTTTGGAGATTCTGAAATATTAATTTGGTGTAATTTAGATTTATGCTTGGAACAGTTAAGCTACCGGCCAAGTGTCATTGTCTATACGATTGTCCTCCGTGCATATGGGCAAGTTGGGAAAATCAAGCTAGCTGAGCAGACCTTTTTGGAAATGCTTGAAGCGAGGTGTGAACCTGATGAGGTTGCTTGCGGTACCATGTTGTGTGCTTATGCTCGATGGGGACGTCACAAAGAGATGATGTCCTTCTTTTCTGCTGTTCAGCAAAGGGGAATTACACCTTCAACTGCAGTCTATAATTTCATGCTTTCATCTTTACAAAAAGGATCACTTCATGAAAATGTTATTACTATATGGAAACAGATGGCTGAAAAAGGGGTTGAGCCCAATCATTTTACTTTTACTGTTGTTATCTGCTCACTTGTCAAAGAAGGTCATGCTGAAGTAGCTTTTAGGACTTTTAATCAGATGAAGAGTTTGGGGTTCATTCCAGAGGAGGCAACTTATAGCCTTCTCATCAGCCTGGTTTCAAAGAGTGGTAATTATGATGACGCTTTCGGGCTGTATGAAGATATGAGATCACAAGGGATAATCCCGAGCAACTTTACATGTGCTTCACTTTTGACAATGTATTACAGAAAGGAGGCTTATCCCAAAGCCCTTGCTCTGTTTGAGGAGATGGAAAGGTATGGCATCAAAATAGATGAAGTCATATATGGCTTGCTTATCAGAATATATGGTAAGCTTGGTCTCTACGAAGATGCTCAAAAGACTTTTGAAGAAGTTAAGAAGTTGGGTGTGATTCGTAATGAAAAGACCTATACAACAATGGCTCAAGTCCATTTAAATGCTGGAAACTTTGAGGAAGCACTGAATGTAATGGACGAAATGAAGTCAAAGAACATATTGTTTTCAAAATTCTGTTATGGTATCTTGTTGAGGTGTCATATCGCAAAGGAAGACTTGGCATCTGCTGAAGCTGTGTTTCAGGCTCTCTCTAAGACGCAAGGTCCTGAGTGTGGTTTTTGCAAAGACATGCTCAATTTGTACATGAGACTCGGTTTAACTGAGAAAGCAAAAGATTTTATTTTCCAGATAAGGAAAGTTCAAGTGGAATTTGATGAGGAGCTTCTCAAGTCAGTCATGAAAGTTTATTGCGTTGAAGGAATGGTAAGAGATGCAGTGCAGTTGATAGGAGAGTTCAGTGCAAGCAAGGTATTTGAAGATTCTGTATTTACAGAGACTTTTTCTGTGGCCATTCATGGAAATGATAGATTTACCGCAGCTGAAATTGCTTCCAAGCCCTTGGACCAACCAGGTGCCGTGGCTTTTGAGCTGGCCCTTATCCTCTTTATAGCAGATGGAAATACAACGAAGGCAGAAGAAACACTAAAATTGTTGCTTAGGAGTACAAATGGCCTGTCTGTTGCTTGTCAGCTTATCAGAAAATTCACCATAGAAGGTAATAAACTTGCTCTTTGATTTAGTAGGTTAGAGCTAAGCAACACTGACTATTTCTGCTCTTTAATATTCTTGATATGTGTAATAATTTGGCTTAGGGCAAAACATTGAGCTTGCCTGATTTCCTGTTCCCTGTGAAGTGTCTTAATTAAACAGCTTCGAACCTTGGATCTCATAATTTCGTTAGGCTTCATCACTCTATGGTGGTATAATATGGTTACTAGAGTGGCATGTTGGCGTTCTAGGAGCCATGTGTCACGACCCATTTTCTACACAAGCCGAGACCGGCACCCGATCACTAAACATGACCGAGCGAACCATCTGCGCTTGTCAAATCTATTATAATCTCAAACTTTATATGCAATAAGACAATACTTATAACAAAATAATTTTGATTAATTTAAATAGCTAAAATAAACCAACTCCAAAACTTTATTCGAAAAAAAGAATAAATAATGAAATGCTACTAAGTTATTATAAAAAAATATATGAATCTTAACCCTACGACTATGTCTATGAAGCCTCTACTGATAAACTGACGCACTGCTCAGGACATGAGATTTCCTGGCCAGTTCTCTAAGTAAACAAAGAAATAGCTAGATAAATATGACTTTAAGGAATACTCCACGAACAAAAGTGGAGCTCACCAATAGCACTGGAAGAGAGGGAAGTCCTAACCCGTAGACTGGTCGCCTGCAAAACCGGTTCCTACGTTGTACCGCAGACCAACGTAGGTTCCCAAAAGAGAACGTCAGTACCATCCATTGTATTCAGTGAGTCTCAACAACTGGGACGAAACTTTAATAATATATACATTACTAGCAAAGGTTCTAAATGCATGTAAGACATAAAGCTTATAAGAATCTAAAATAATTACATAATAGAAGCTTACGAATATTCTAAAAGAAATTATTTTCTTTTTCAAAAAAAAATTACTACACTTTATACTTTGAGAGTTCCAAGTATCCTGACATATTTTTGTCTTAGTCACCGTGTGATCGGCACAGGTTCGATCC
>ML268276.1:144720-192111 GCA_005239495.1 Nicotiana undulata | reverse complement strand
TCCGTGCCGAGTGATTGTGAGTATATGCACGAGGGGACATTCCGTGCTGAGTGTTATTATATACGCACGAGGGCACATTCCGTGCCGAGTGATTGTGAGTATATGCACGAGGGGAAATTCCGTGCTGAGTGTTATTATATATGCACGAGGGGACATTCCGTGCCGAGTGATTGTGAGGTTATGCACGAGGGGACATTCCGTGCCGAGCGTTATTATATATATGCACGAGGGGACATTCTGTGCCGAGTGATTGTGAGGTTATGCACGAGGGGACATGTCGTGCCTTTTCTGTTCATTATATGTTTGAGAAGTTAAGTTTTCTGCCTTCTCTTTACGTTTCATTTATTACTCTGTTCTGTTGTGATAGCATATTGTTACCCCTATCTCCCCAGCATGTTCTCCCCATATCTGTCTTACTGGCTCATTTCTGTTGNTTCAGTCATACAGGAGACTCGAGGTAGACCCGCAGACGTTCGTGGGCCTTGAAGTCACCTTCTACTTTCTACTTTCAGCTCTGTATTACTTTGTATTTCAAAGACAGTCTTATGTATTTATTTCAGACCTTTTGTTTGTAGTAATCTCTTAGATAGTCCGTGAGTATGTGACACCAGTTCTAGGATTTGTTTATGGGTTTTATTTCGAAAGTGCTATGTTGTATTTTGGGTTATTTTGTCGAAGCCTTAGTTATCTTGTTCGTGTTTGTTATTAATGAGTTTTATTCATTCCAAACATTGGCTTGTCTAGCGGGTTCAACGTTAGACGCAGTCATGGACCAAAGGTGGGATTTTGGGTCGTGACACTCCTAAGCTCGTATTCTTTCACCAGCAGTACAAGTCTGTTAACTCATTGACTTCAATTAAAAGCGCGGTAATACATTCTAATTCGAAGTCATGTTGCATTCCCCTTCATATCAAGCAAACTTCTTTCTGCCGTATCTAATCTTCCTCAGTATAGTAGCCAGCATTCCACATTAAATCCGTAGACCTAGTCACTCTCCACCATGAATCCCAGATCACTCTAAACTTTCTCAAGTCATGTGGCTATCCTACCACAAAATCCGTACGGTACTCTGTCACTCCCGCTTCGGCTAAACCATCTTCTTTAAGTAACTGCTCGAACTTTGCTTTTCATACTTCACCTGTTAGTAATTCAACCACCGCGAGGCACCTCCCGCCATGTTCTTCTTCATTCTTCGCTACCCAAATAATTCCTCAAATCAAATCCATACCTATAGCACCGGATGTAGTGAATTGCTTTCAACTCTAAACCTCTTAGAAGATCATCTTTCTCGAGCCATCAACATTAGAAATACCGATTCGATTCTGAACCGTTGCACACCGCTATCTCAGAAGACAGCTTCCCAAACGTCCTTTCACAATACCATGTCCAAAGGCGAGTTGAAGAAGACCCTAACACAAGTAAACTTAATACATTCAAACAAGGACAACGACGCCACATCATAGATAAAAATTCTACCACGCTTGAAAATACAAATTCTCGTTACTCCGTCAACCCAAACTTGAACATTCATAGCCCGATTGCCTTTCCTTTGCAGGAAATAACAGTTGAACCTCTAAATCATGTGCTGAGAAATCCTTCTTTCAAGTCATTCACTGCCTCGACACATAAACAAACACTCCACCATTACACCAACATTGTGCGATAAACACTTCTAAACATCATAGCAATCTACTCGTAGCCTCGATCTCATCAAAAAATACAACTACTGAGCTGAAATGACAGAACATCCTTCCGCAAGAAGACAATAATAACTTGCTCGAATGCGCAGGGAGAAACATCCTGCTCCATGTATGTAGTACCAATGCAACTCCTCGATGCCCAATTGAAACGCGTGCTCAACACCATAGAAGAATGAATAGAAAGGAGATAAAGGAATTAGCCTCGAAGGAATCAAATCGCACGATGAGGAATCAAGAAGGAAAGTGCTTCGAACAGCTCTCTAGCCCCTCAAATATAAGTACAGACGTCTCAGTACTGATCTGCAAGACTCTACTTGACTTGCTCATGACTCGTGAGACCTAAGTAAACCTAATGCTCTGATACCAATTTGTCACAACCCAAAATCCACTAAAGGTCGTGATGGCGCCTAACACCACCGTCAGGCAAGCCAACAGTGAATGATTAACTTAATTACTCATTTTAGTATATGAAATCGTAATTTTCATTAATTAACGAGTATCAAATAGAATTTACAGGGTAAGTGATGATATTTACACGAACTACAGTAATGATCAATCCTGTAAGAACCCCCAAAACCCGGTGTTACAAGTGCATGAGCATCAACTAGGAAATATGATAAAATACAACATCTGTCTGGAATACAAATTAAATAGGAGAATGTAAATAACCCTGATGGAGACTCTGTGTGTTGCAGACTCGCAACATGGGAAGAATCTTACCTAAGTCCCCCCGCAATAGCCGCGCCTTTGCGCCCACAAGGCCACTAGACAAATATGCACCTGCACAAAATGTGCAGCAAACGTAGCATGAGTACGTAAAATAACGTGTACCCACTAAGTATCTAGACTAATCTCGATGAAGTAGTGATGATGGGTCGACTTCGACACCTAGTATGGGCTACAATAAAATCCCAAATTTTAATTAAGCATGAATTATGTAAATACAGCTGAAAACTCAATAACAAGAAATAAATAAATAATTCTTTCACTGATAGTAAATCCCAAATTAATTTCCATCATTTAACAAATTAATCTATCAAGCCAATAAAATAATATCAATTATAAATGGACTCCAAGAATTATTACGCATGAATTATGCCGAGGTCGTAAGACCTGATCCAACATACAAATATATAATTGTGCACCGCCTAGGGTCGAACGACACGAACCATAGATGAATCTATCTGCTACCGAGGTCTTCGGCCCGCTCCACAAGAAGAGAAAATACATTAAAACAACCGATTCATGATGATTAAGGGGCTAATATTCAAAGAAATACCAATTCTCATTAATGGTCAAGTGACTCGTCCAAAATTCAAGTAAATGAAGTTTAACCTTTTACAATTCATTTATCTAGTTCCAATATGATTTAAGCTATTAAATTAACAAGTAGGGTGCAAACATCGCAAGTATAACGTGATTTGGGTCCTAGACTACCCGGACATAAGCATAATTAGTAGCTACATATGAACTCTCGTCACCTCGTGCGTACGTAGCCCCCACAAATAGAAGAACATATTAAATCAATTCAGCTATGGGGTTAATTCCCTCTTACAAGGTTAGAAAAGAGACTTACCTCATCTTAAAGCCCACTTTCCAGTCACAATTTCTCTCTAAAGCCCCAACTTGGTGTCGTTCAATCCGAAACTAGTCAAACAACTTGCAAATTAATCAAAATTTACTCCAATGCTTGAAATTTAACAATTTATAAAAATTTCCAACCCCTCTCGAAAAGTTGGCAATGGGGACGAAACTCACAAACTCCGACACCCCATTCAATTACGAGTTCAACTATACTAATTTCATTCAAATCCGACTCTGAATTGGTATTCAAAAATCAAAAATTCGTTTTGTGAAATTATAGAAATTTCTTCTGATTTATTCTTCAAAAAATCAATAATCTAACGTCGAAAATGAAGATTAATCCATGAAATATAATCACAAGTGAGTCAAGAATGCTTAGCCCAAGTTTTGTGGTGAAATTCCTCTCCAAAATCGCTAAATCCTGAGGTTCCCAACTAAAAGAATTAAATAATAACTCAACGGTCCGAAATACAGGACTTATAAACACTGTCGCGACTTCCTTCTTCACGTTCACGAGCCTCTCAACGCGTTCGCGATGAACAAAATTATCAAAAGTCATTTCCAAACTCTTCTCAGACAACCTCTAGTATAATTGTCATAACGTTTTGTACAAAACTCCAAATGACAAATGGTTTAACTTTCTGAAAATCAGACACCAATTACAACTTTCATATTTTGGTCATCTCCCAATTCTTTATAGATTTCGAGATAAAATCTGCCAAAGTCAGCCCTGTGCAACACAAATATCTTCTTCGCGATTTCCAAATCTTCCCGGACAGTCTGTAGTTCATCCACCATAACCTTTTGTACACAACTCCAAATGCCCAATAGTTTGATTTTCTAAAATCTAGACACAAAGTTATACAACTTTCTTTTTTGGATCATCTCCAGATTCCTTATATATTGCAAGATATAAGCTTCCAAAGTCGGGTGACGGACAACATGAATTACTTATTTGCGAACGTGATAATCTCTTCGCGTACGCGAAGAAAAAAGTCCTGGCAGCAAAATCCTCTTTTGCGAACGCGAGAGGCTCCTCGCGAAGAAAAACACCAGACATCAGAAAACCAACATCTAAAGTAGCCAAAAATGATCCGATAACATCAAAAACACACCTTAGGCCCCCGGGACCCCAACCAAATATACCAAGTCGTAAAACATCATACGAACTTAGTCGAGGCCTTAAATCACATCAAACAATGCTAAAAACATGAATTGTACCCCAATCCAAGCCTAATGAAACTATAAAAAATTCCAACTTCTACATTCGATGTTGAAACCTACCTAATCAAGTCCGATTGACCTCAAATTTTGCACACAAGTCATAAGTGACACAAAGGATCAATTCCAATTTTCAGAATTGGATTTTGACCCCTATATAAAAAAGTCAGCTCCCGGACAAACATTCAACCCTTTCATTTCCAACTTTCGTCATTTCAAGCCAAAATCAACTACGGACTTCCAAATAAATATCCGGACACACTCATAAGTCAAAAATCACGATACGTAACTAATCCGATGCTCCGGATACCAAATGGATATCGATAACATTAAAATACAGTTCAACCCAAATTTATGAAATTCTTCCAAAATGCCAACTTTCCAAAATAAGCGTCGTAGCGCTCCTAGGTAATCCAAAACCCGATCCGGGAAACGCCCAAGTACACAATCTTCATATGAACCTATTGGAACCTTAAAATCCCGATTCTAAGATTTTTTACTCGAAAGTCAAACCTTAGTCAACTCTTCCAACTTAAAGCTTCTGAAATGAGAATTTTCATTCCAAATTAACTTCGAACTTCTCGAAATTCAATTCTGACCTTATGCACAATTCGTAATACCTGAAGTGAAGCTACCCAAGGCCTCAAACCACCGAACGATACGCTAGAGCTCAAAACTACCAGTCGGGTCGTTACATTGGCAATGAAAGATATCATAAAGAAAGCACTTATACAATTCTCAGTTTTATGCTTCTTGAAGTGATTCACTATTATTTTCGATATCGTGATGGTAGCATTATAAATGTGAATATGGTGTGACTATACTAATTCGAGCGCATGGAGTATAAGAATAATAGTGACACTATGTGTTATATAATAAATTCATGACGGGTGTCCATAGATAAGTTTTAGCTCGTGAGAGAAAATAAGACTCAAATATGAGAGTTAATGCACCAACATAGTAAGATAGTAGGTATGAAAGTCGGCGCACATGAGCATGACTAACTATAAAGTAAGAGACAAGATGTAGAGTATTAAGACTGCCACATATTGGATATAAATTGATGAACCGTAAAGGAGGTTTGAGTAAATATGAAATGGGTGCCACCAAGAAAAGTAATTGGTTCTTATGATCTTAATAACACATATTATTTTCGATAAAGCATATATATGAGGAAGAATAGCAACATGTTATAATATGATTGAGTATATGAGGATTAAAAAAAAAGATTCAAGTACTTAAATCTACCATTTGGTTTTAATCTAAGTAAGGAAGTCTTACTATTGGGCTAATTTATCGGATATGTATGGACATGGTTCAAAGTTGTGATACACTTACGAATTTGTTATAACTTAGCAGTGTTGACTTGAGGTCATCTTGGGCTTGGATTAGTCGACTTCGTATTTTTCTACACTTGCTTGCTACAAAAGACTATCAAATTTTCTATTTCGATTGAGCTTAGTATAGAGGATTTGCTTGGTACGCCTCTAGGAAAGGCTACCTTGTTAATAAAAAAGTTTGATTAGTAAAGGGTATGTGTTGTATTTAACTATAATTTAGGATACCAGAGTTGAGTAACCGACTATTGAATTATTCTTTGTGATTAATGAATTTTCCGTTATTAAGGAGATAGACTTTGATACTAAGATATTTCTAGAAACCTAGTCTATATCTAATTTATGTTATAAAATAACTTTGTGGGGTCAAAGGAACTAAAATAAAAAGTTACAAGATTTCGGGGTTAAGAGGCCACTAGACTAAATATATCACTTTTGAGGTGCTTAAGTTCTATCAATTGAGAAAAAAAAGTAACTAGTGGACCTATATATGCATTTATCAATAATTAATAGAAGACTTAAAGTGCGATGAATAACAAATTTTTCTCTACATTTAGATGATTTTTGCCTTCGGTTATATGGTATTATGTTATATTCAAAATAAAGCTGTGATCCGGACACCATGGGTGAAAGATAAAAGAGTTAGATATTCGGAAGAACATATACCAAGACTTGTCATGGTTGGTGTGAACATCTGGTTATGTATTTTACATAGTCGAATAAGCTAGTTATCGTCATGGACTAGATTAACCGAGTATTCAAAAAGTGTTCCTTAGTCTTCTAATTATTAGTTTATTAACGAAGGATGAGAATATTTTCATAGTTGATAAAAATATATACAACGGCTGAGGAGGGTCTTATAGATATCGAGATAACATTAATTAAATACCAGCATCACATTTGTAAATCTTTATTCTTATAGCGTGATATTGTGAGCCTTATGATGTCCAGTAAAAGGGTAATAGATCGACGATATTAATCTTGCTAAGGCTAGAGCACATATGACATAATTATTTTTGTTTGAGCAAGCCACGATTATCGGTATGAAAGCCCTGATTATTGGGGGGGGTTAGTCATCAGCTCCTAGAGGCGAAGCCTACTTGGTAGTGAATAACGATAGAGAACTATAGCTAAAGAGTTGAATGTATATACAATCGTGGGTTTGACTTTAGGATATTTGTAATCCAAGAGATACAATATTTATAAAATTTAGTAAGTTCAAGATTCACAAAAATGCTTGGATTAAGAGAATGAGCGCTAACAATGACAGGGGATGATACGGGATATCAAAAATATTGTTCTTAAATGGTTGAATTATTCATATATTAAATACGAGTATTAGAGACTCAATAAATTAATCATAAAGATGGTTAACTGTGAAAGCAAGCGAAAATACATCATCATAGATTTCGTGGTTAATCTATCATATTTGTTGAGAAAGTTATGATCCTTATTTCGGTGACCGTGCTAGTCTCGTTGAGATCCCATGCCCAATTAAATCTAAAATACTTATAAGTCATACTATCATATGAAGTGATGTGTTAGAGAGATAGTGTAATAGAACGAGATTCCCGTACCGTCATGTGTGATAAGAGTAATGGTGTATGAAATATTTGCTTAAGGGTGTATGGATGTGTTCCAGTGCAATCGTACGTGAGATCATTATTTAAGGGCATATGGATGTATTTTAGCACTGCCGTACATAAAAGTATTATGTATGAGTGTTTGGATGTGTCTTGGCACTATCGTATGTAAGAATATTTTTCTCTGTAGGATTTTGGTCGAGGTGCTTGGATGTTTTCCAGCACGAAGGAATGCATAAGAGAGGATGCATATCTAGTTTAAAAACTAACCCGATAGTTATTACATAGCAACAAGTTTATGATCAGTTTCTTTTAACCGAGTTCATATATGATATTAGTTGTTAAACCGCTAAGTAAGATATTATTATTTTAAGTTTTAAATGGACGCATGTGTCTTTACTAGCTAGTAGGTTGAAACCTAGGAAATCACAAATATTGAGTCCAGATTTGATTTAGTAAGCTTTGGAGAATGTTTTAGTGATACAAAAACGGCTTGAAACTGCATAAAGGAGACAAAACTGCTATGAAAAAAAGAAAAAAAAAAGGTGATTTAGAGTTCATAAAAGATGAAAAGGCTTTTGAGAATTTTCTTCTACAAGAAGAGTCATGAGGTTCATTTAGAAAAATGATATGTTTGTGATGCTAACAATAAGATTCAGCTCGCTGATGTGGAGTTTGATAAAAATTTGAATTACGAAAGAGATCCCATTGTTACTTTTCATAGGTAAATGAGACAATTGATGTCGAAAAAGGTTGCTTCAGTGAAAGTATTATGGAACAACCATCCAACAGAGGAAGCTACGTCAGAGTTCAAAGCAGACATGCGAAGCAAGTATCCTCAGTTGTTTGAGATGTTATGTATATTTTCTAACTCGTTCGAGTACGAACACTTGTTTAAGTGGGGAAGAATGTAATAATTCGAAATATTTATACACTTATTAATTAGGGGATTGGATAATTATTTTAATTTGTAGCTACCAGGTTGAATATTAAGCACGTGAAAGAGAATTAGTAATAATAATATATATAAAAAAACAATATCGCATTAAATAAGTGGCTAGTGGTAAATTTTTTACTTTATTTATATAGTTGACTTTGGTTAATTATTAAATTAGGAATAGGCCAAGACCATTATTTTGTGGCTACCATATTTTAGTGATATAATAATAAAAGAAAGAAACGATATAGCGTAAAGAAACAAAGTAAAAAGAAGCAAAATACTTAGAAGATTCGTTGGCGGCGATAAAAACTATCACCATGTGAGCTTTCAGGTATTTATTTTGAGATTTGTCCAATATCATAGAGTAAAGGAGTAGATTTTGACATAGCATGTGCTTAGACATTCTGTAAATTGTGAAATCACAGTAGCAAAGTTAAAATAATGGACACAACTAGAAACATATGTGTTTTTGAAAGGAAGATGTGTAATGATGACCATGTGATATTGTTGGAAGATAATAATGTTGATGTAATGGTTATTAGCTTGTAAAGGATAAATATGAGATATTAAAAATGTGAAAACATACTGCTGGAATTGAACATATTTAAGAAGCTACAGTTATGGACTTTTTATCATTTAGTACATAGAATATAATTTTTAATCATAATGTAATGATGATGACAATGAGAAAGTGAAATAATTATATGGTAGTATCAGTCATGGTATAGTTTTCTGAAGCTACTACTGTTTCGGCACTTTCAAAGTACTAATGTTGGCATATGTTTATTTACAATTATTTATTAATTGGACAGGGGCTTTGACATTGACTCGTCCTAAGATTATGAAAAATTATTCACCTAGACTAACTAGAACGTGTTTTTCAATATTTTGGATAGATTGAGGCCATTGGAGGCCGTTGGGTTGGTGTCTTAGACATTGCAATGTTGGGGAACTTCTCGTTACGAGGTAAGTGAGACTTTAATCTTTGGTGCTTGCTTTTCTAAAACCTGTTTTAAAAATTTATTTTCTCTGTCTGGTCCATGTGTTGGGACAAGCGTGCGCTTAGCAGAATCGGTAGTCTTAGATTAGCCGCAAATATATTATTTTATGAAAAATACAAAGAAATAATATATTTTATAAGTTGTTTGATAGTTTGATACGATTGTGAGCCATGAAGTTGAGTTTGGTAGTTTGATACGGCTATGAGCCATGGTGTTGAGTTTGATACAGTTGTGCGCCATGATGTTGAGTTTAATAGTTTGATACGGTTGTGAGCCATGATATTGAGTTTGATACGGTTGTGAGCCATTATGTCGAGTTTGATACGGTTGTGAGCCATGATGTTGAGTTTGATACGATTGTGAGCCATGATGTTGAGTTCGATACTACTGTGAGCCATGGTGTTGAGTTTGATAGAGCTGTGATCCGTGATGTTGAATTTGATAGTTTGATACAGCTGTGAGCCATGATGTTGGGATGTCACGACCCAAACTCCGCTAGCCGTGATGGCACCTAACCAACCCTCTAGGTAAGACAACTAATAACTATCAAATTTCAATAATCTTAACAAGTCAATTAAACAGAATGAATTATCTGAATCTATACATTTCCCAAGGACTGGTAGTACAAATCATGAGCTTCTAAGAATAGATTTTACAAAGCGAAAATGAAAGAATTACATTGTCTGTTTAAGAAATACATAGCACAATTTAATCTAAGGCTACCCCGAACAACAGAGGCAACTATAATAGGGACGCAGGTACATCTTCAAATCCAGCAACCCACAACCGCAGCCAACATCTGCACGCAATGTGTAAAAGTGTAGTAGAAGTACATCCGACTCCATGTACTGGGTAAGTAATAAACCTAACCTTAGGTTGAAAGCAGTGATGAGCTAACGCTGGATCGGGTCCAACACCAATATTTTTACAACAGTTCATAACAACACAAATGCAAGTATAACAAGGTTTATCCCAGAAGTAGCAATGCTCAATTTGTTCACAGTTCTAGAAAATTTAGTATACTTTTCAAGTATCTTAGTAAAATTCAATTCTTTTGCTAAAAACGTCAAAAATACATGTATGTTTGAAAACTGTGATTTTTCTCAAAAATCCTTTCACCGGCAAGCGAGAAGTTTCATTTTCTTTCCAAATAACGTGTATAAAATCCCTCTCTATGCCCACATATAGATGTGTGTAAAAATCATGAATAACGTGATACCGTACAACATAAGTAAAATGCATATCTATGCAGGTATGTCATGTATGCATGCCAATGCCATGTATCGCAGATATGAATCATGTACTCACACTCTTAGAGTACTCAATTTCACTATCTCACTATTTCCACTCATCCATGCTCTGCCACTCGGTACTGTATATGGCCTATACGGCCCAGGGAAGATCCATCCCGGAGTATATACATCACTGATCATCAATCACTCAGTACCGAGGAAGGCCAGTCCAGCCCCATGGAGAAGATCCATCTCCAAGTATATAATGCTTCGGACAAGATCCGTGTCCAGGGCAATCCATCCTTCAATGATATGTCAATGCTCAACCACTCAGTACTATATATGGCCCGTGCGGCTCAGGGAAGATCCATGCCGAAATATATACATGACTGATCATCAGTCTCCTGTATCGAGGAAACAGGCCAATCCAGCCTCAAGGAGAAGATTCATCTCCATACCAGGGAAGATGCATCCCTGAATATAATCAACCGCGCTTATTGGGGGTGTGTACAGACTCCAGAGGGGTTCCTTTAGCCCAAGCGTTATAATAAGCCAATCCTAGCATAAATCAATCAGGCTCTCGGCCTCCATCAGTCATAAATCAATATCACATGTTGCGGCATGCAGCCCGATCCCGTGAGCCTCACTCATTCATCACTCTCTCCAGTCTCACCCACAGGCTCACTATGTTATGAAAACTGACCCGGAACAATGATATGATGTATCAATAAGTAACAACTGAGACTGAGATGTGATATGACAGCAAGAAACGACCACTATGGGTACCAACAATATCAGCATAAATCATAAACATGATATTTAGCATGATTAACAGCTAAATTACTTTATCACATGGTGAAACACAAATATCAACAAAATAGGGCCACTATACAGGGCCACGGGAACAACAGAGTCCCAACTCACAGGGTGCGCACCCACACACCCGTCACCTAGCATGTTCGTCACCTCAATACCAATCACATGACACGTAATACGGGGTTTCATACCCTCAACAGTAAGGTTAGAAGAGTTACTTACCTTAATCAAGCCAAAATCCTACTCCGCGACGACCTTGCCTCTCGACTCGGCCTCCAAATGCCTCGAATCTAGCCACAAATAATTCGATACAATCAACACGAGCTAAAGGAATCAATTCCATAAGAATATGCTAAGATTTAGGTCAAAAGCCAAAAAGTCAGCTCAAAAGTCGGGCCCCGGCCTCACATCTCGAAATCCGGCAAAAGTCGCAAAATCCGATAACCCATTCAATTATAAGACTAACCATAAAAGTTTTACTCAAATCCGACCACGAATCGGCTTCTAAATCTCAAAAGTTCATTTTATGAAACTCCATTAATTTTCCTCATATTTCATTCCAAATCACTAATCGAATGATGAATTCAATGATATATTCATGATTATTAGACAAAACCGAGTTAGAATTACTTACCCAGATAATTTCCTTGAAAAACTCCCGAAAAATCACCTCAAACCGAGCTCCCAAAGTCCAAGATGTGAAATAAAACCATTAACCTCGCTTATATAGTGCACCCCTCGAATCCTCACTACGGTACGCGAAAATCCAAGCACGGACGCGAACTCCTCACCGGGGTCCGCGATTTCGTACCGCGGCCGCAAAAGTCCACATCTCTTGTGGTCGCGACCAACTTACGCGGTGCACGCCAGCATCCACCGTTGACCGCAAAACCCTGCTGCCTCCGCGAAATACTACCGCGGTCCACGCCCTCCTACATCAGAACCCCAAAACCAACAACCAACAACATCAGCAACTTTTTCAACAGCTATACCCATCCGCTAACCATCCCAAACACACCTGATGCCCTCGGGAACTGAACCAACCATACCAACACATCCCATAACATCATTCAAACTTAGTCAAACCTAAGAATTACACAAAACAATACCAAAACAACAAATAACCTCGGATTTCAAGCCTAAGAACGCATAAACTTCCAAATTCCGCAAACGACGTCGAAATCAATCAAATCATCCCGGAACGAACTCAAAATTTGCACACAAGTCAAATATGATACCACAAAAATATTCCAACTCCCGGAATCACAATCTGAATCCGATATCTCAAAAAGTCAAACTTGGTCAAATATTTCCAATCTGAAGCTCCTAGCTGAGAATTATTCTCCTCAATCAAATTCTGAATAACCTGAAACCAAACCGACAGTCCACATAAATTATAACACAACATACAGAGCTATGCATGCCTGTAAACTACCGAGCGAAGTGAAATTTCTCAAAAAGACCGGTCGGGTCGTTACATGGGGCATTGTGTATACTTTTGTACATCACCCGAGCATTGTGTATACTTTTGGGGCATTGTGTATGCTTCGGTGAGCATTGTGTATGCTCTTTTACATATTTGAGGCATTGTGGTGCCGTTGTGGAATCGTAAAGGTGTTGTTTAATTTCATTCACTATAGTCATGACAAGTCCTTAATGTATACTATGTTAAGACATATGTACTCTTGTTGGTTAATTCTTATTAACTCTGTTGATGAATATGTATTGAGTTGTTGTATAATTATCATATTTATTATATCTTTCTTGTTGTGGTGTATTTGTATTTTCTAACACTTGTTCCAGAGGTATTTAGAGTGGCGGGTCGAGGATCTTACTAGGTTATATTTATATATAACTCACTCCTTACCTGCATGTCTATGCAGATATTATTCGTGACGACGGAGCTAAAAGCTGACGAGTTTGCTAGTTGATCTGGTTATTTAGGTGAGCCACCACATAGTTCGTGGAAGATGCCAAGGGAGTCCTTATCATTTGTTTATATGATGTCTTTTATTTTGGGGTTCACACACTCGATCATAACTCTTTTGTTCTCTTAGATGCTCCATGGTCTAGTGTGGGATTTGGGCTAGAGTGTTGTTCTTCCATTTTGGCTACTATTATTCATAAATATTAATAGAATAATTTGGATCACTAATAATTAGCATTTAATTATTGGAATGTTAGGAATTTGCATTTATTTCGGTTGAATTTTGAGTAAGTGCTAAATGTATGATATAAGTTGGTTCTCCTGGCAGGTAGTGTTAGCTGGGTGCCAGTCATGTCTAGGGGATAGTTTGGGACGTGACACTCGGGAGCTCAACCAACATACCAACAAGTCCTAAAACATTATACGTAGACGCTCGAAGCGTCAAATCACATCAAGCAACACAAGAATCACGAATCGCGCATCGATTCACGTCTAAGAACTTATGAACTTCCGAATTCCGAAACCAACGCCGATTCATACAAAAAAACTCCGATTGACACTAAAGTTTTCACACAAGTCATACATGACATTACAGATCTACTCTAACTTTCGAAATCGGAATCCGACCCGATATCAAAAAGTCTACTCCTGGTTAAACTTTCCAAAATCTTCCAACTTTTCAACTTTCACCAATAAATGCCGAGACGACCTATGGACCTCCAAATCAATATCTGGACACGCTCCTAAGACCAAACTCACCCTACGGATCTATTGGAACCGTCAAAACTACATTCCGTATTCATATTCATTCAAGTGAAACTACAGTCAACTCCTACGACTTAAACTTACAACTTAGGGACTATGCGTCCCATATCACTCTGAAACTCTCCCAAACCCAACATCAAGCACCCTGACAAGTCACATAACCAAAATATAACATAAAGGGAGCATAAATTAGCAAATCAGGGCTAAAATACTCAAAATGACCGGCCAGGTCGTTACATCCTCCCCTTCTTAAAACAAACATTCGTCTTCGAACGAGTATAGAGACATGCCTGAAGTGGTGAAAAGATGAGGATAACGGTTAGATATCATGATCGGTCTCCCAAGTCGCCTCCTCGACTGGCTGACCCCTCCACTGAAGCAATGTTCTTCGACCTCAACTTTCGAATCTTCCTGTCCAAAATGGCCACCGGCTCCTCAACATAAGACAAATCCTTGTCCAACTGGACTGATCTGAAGTCTAACACATGAGACGGATTGCCGTGATACTTACGGAGCATAGACATGGAACATGGGATGAGATGCAGCTAAACTAGATAGTAGTGCAAGTCTGTAGGCCACCTCTTCAACCCTCTCAAGAATCTCAAAAGGTTCGATATACCTAGGGCTCAGCTTTCCCTTTTTATCGAGCCTCATAACACCCTTCATGGGCGAAACCCGAAGAAAGACCCGCTCCCAACCATGAATGCAACGTCGGAAACCTTCCGATCTGCATAACCCTTATGTCTGGATTGGGCTGTACGAAGTTGATCCTGAATCAATTTAACCTTTTTCAAAGCATATTGAACCAAGTATGTACCTAATAGCCTAGCCTCAACCGGCTCAAACTAACCCATCGGAGACGGGCACCTCCTACTATACAAAAGCATCATACGGGGCCATCTGAATACTCGACTGATAATTGTTATTATAGGCAAACTCCACAAGCGGCAAGAACTGATCCCAAGAACTGAATGTTGAGCTAAAGCAAAGAATTCAGGAAAGTTCTCTTTAAGTGATCCATTGCCTATCCAATCATCATTCCTGAAGAAAGTTTTTGAGTCATTCCCTGGCTTGATGTTAATGTTGTTGGCAAGAATTGTCAGAGGGGTCTAATGGATCTCCATACACTCGCACCATAAGAAATAGCAACATTGCAGGTGGACCACTACCCCTCAAACCCATATTTATCAATAATGATTTTCCTCCATAAAGCTTGATCCTCCAATGGAAATCTCCAGAGCCATTTCAATATTAAACTCTTGTGGTGTCTCGAATTTTGGATACCTAGGCCCCCTACTTATTTCTTGTTGTGAGAGTTTTCCATTTGACTAAATGGTACGCCATATTTTCCTGGTTGCCTTGCCAAATGGATTTCCTTCTTAAGGCATCTATCTTCTTTTTAGTTTTCACTGACATAGGGAAAATGGATATCATATAGGTAAAAAGAGAATTAAGAACAGTGTTGACCAGGATAACCCTCCCTCCTAGGGAAAGGTAATTGTTCTTCCAAGTGGAGAGCTTCTTTTCGCATCTCTCCATGATACCATTCCATATCTGCTATGATTTTCTCTTTGCCCCTAAAGGTAAGCTCGTAAGTGGTAGGTAGAGCCCTCAATTCACACCTTAAAGAACCATCAAAACTTTTAATGCTCGATACATCATTCACTATGAAAATCTATGATTTCTCCCAATTTACATGTAGGCCTGAGACTGCTTCAAGTAACCGACAAAATCAACCTGAGATGAGAGACATGATCTACCTTGGCATCGCATAAAATCAGGGAATCATCAGCGTACAAAAGATGGGTGATATCAAATTACTTCTATCAATGTTGGTGACTCTAAAGCCCCTTATCCATCCCTCCATATTTTCTTTCTTTATCATAGAATACAATCATTCCATAGCAATGATGAACACAAAGAGGGAGAGGGAATCACCATGCCATAGAACTTTATGAGATGGAAAGAAACCCTCTGGGGAACCATTGATGAGAATAGAAACTTTTACAGTAGAGATACAAAATTTGATCCATTTAAGCCACTTGCTGTCGAAGCTTATGTGTAACGACCCGATCGGTCATTTTGCATTATCGGACCCCGTTCTCCTAAATGAAACTTCTCATAGCGTCTTATTGTGATTTATGACTTGCGAGGATGGGTGGCTCGAAATTCGGAAGTGTTTAGAGCAGTATAGGAACACTTAGTTCCTTAAGGTTGGCCTTTTTGGCCAAGTTTGACTTCGGTCAAAATTTTGAGTAAACAACCTCGGAATCGAGTTTTGACGGTTCCAGTAGCTTCGTATGATGATTTCGGACTTGGGCGTATGTTCGGAATGGGTTTTGGATGACCCAATAGCGTTTCAGCGCCCAATATCGAAATAAGAATTTCCTTAAGTTTGGAATTTGGTTTGGAACGTGTTTTTGTGTTATCGAGTTCCGAATGGAATTTTGAGACCGAAAATAGTTCTGTTATGTCATTTTTGACTTGCCGGCAAAATTTGGTGTCATTCCCAGTAGTGTAGGTCGGTTCGGCCCATTGATACCGAATTCAAGAACTTGAAGTTCTTAAGTTATGATTCTAGGGGTTTTGGGATGTGATTTTGAGTTTTAGCGTTGTTTTGAGTGTTCCGAAGTCTCGAGCGAGTCCGTATTATGATTTGAGACTTTTTGGTATATTTGGACGGGGGCTCGGGTGGGCCCAGGTGCCTCTCGGACACCAAACAAGGTCAAAACCAGCTGAAGAAGCTGCTGGTGCACCTGTTCTGGTGTAACCGCAGGTGCGGTTTCCCATTCGCAGGTGCGGGACCGCTCCGGCGGTCCCAGCCTCGCAGGTGCATCCCCTAGCAGGCAACCCATTTCTCGCAGGTGCGGACAAAGTTCCGCAGGAGCGGAGCCGCAGATGCGGTCTCCTCTTCGCAGGTGCGGTCCCAGGCCTCCTCGTCCATTTCCGCAGGTGCGAGCCTTTGCTCGTAGATGCGAGACCGTAGGTGCGGTCCTTGAGCCACATGTGAGGAACCACTGTTAGGCAGTGTGTTTCTTTAAAACACGGGATTCTTCATTGTTTCCTCATCCTTTCCTCCATTAAAAGACTTTGAGAGATAGGAAAAAGGTCTCCATGACCCAACCACTGAGAGGTAAGTAAATTCTACCCCAAGGTTAGTTTAATTCATGAATTCTTAGATAAGTTAACCTTCTAAATTAGTGAAAATCAAGAATTGGGTAGTAACCTAGGGCTTTTGAGAAATTAGGGAATTACCCGTCAATTAGCTATGAAATCAAGTAAAAATCATGTATTAACAATCCTTAGGTTATGGGTGAGTGTTTCCTTTGTGAATTTTTTGAATCCGAGCGTACGGGCCCGGAGGTGAATTTTGGAATTTCTTCAAGAATGATGAATTTATTAATTTAAATAGGTGGATTTCCATACTTTGAGCATAAATTGATGTATTTGTATAACATTTGGCTAGTTTCGAGTCCTCGGGTGTAGAGTTTGGAGTTTCGGGCGCGTTCTTGAACTGGGGAGTAGATTTGACACGAGGTGAGTCTCCTTTCTAACCTTGTAAGAGGGAATTGTCCCCATAGGTAATCTAAATGCTATGTGTTGATGTTTGTGGGGGATACGTACGTACATGGTGACGAGAGTCCGTACGTAGCGGCTATTATTGCTATGTCCGGGTAGTTAGGCCTACATCATGCTTTGTATTCTTCCTTGAAATGAATTATATGTTATGAAATCATGTTATATGTAGCATTTTTTCCCTGAGTTTTATAGAATTTGATGAGTTGAAGGAGTTGATCATAGAAAAGTGATTTTTAGGAATATTGCGTGTACATGTGGCCGCTTTGCAATTTACATTCAGCGAGCGGAGTGTGACTTCCCCCACTCTCATGGGAGCGGGCCGTACACCACGGCGGATTGAAAGATGCACTTATGGTTTGGGTCATTCGACCCTCGACAGTGCATAGGTATGATTAATTATGGCAAGGGTGCACTTATGGTTCGGGTCGTTCGACCCTTGGCAGTGCACGGAGATGACTATTCTTATGGCTCAGGCCGGTAGTCCTTATCCCGTATGCGCACGATAAATTGTTAGTGATTTCATGGATTTGATTTGACATATTATTTGGGGGGAAATGAAGTAGTAATTGTTTATTTACTTCCAGCATTTACTTGGATTTTAGCGCCTTATATATGTTTGCTGCTTCATTGCCCTAACATGTATATTATATTATATTATATTGTTGGACCTTAGTGAGTGTCAATTCGACCTCTCATCACTACTTCTTCGAGATCAGACGGGATAATCACTGGGTACATATTTATTTATGTACTCATGCAACGCTTCTGTACTTAACAGTACAGGTTTTGAGGCTGGTGCATCTGGTTATCAGACCGGAGCTCGATTCCGATTAGAGTTGGACCTGACTTCACGGTGAGCTGCTTCTCCTGATGATCCTCGGCAGCACCATGGAGTTTTCTTTTGCTTATTTTCCGTCTATTTCTTTCAGACAGTGGGACCGTATATTATATCTTTTGTACATTCTGTTAGTATGCCCGTAGGACTTGTGACACTAATTCATGGCACACACGTAGTTGTTATTATGGATTATGGTCTGTATATATATATATATATATATATATATTGGCTCATGCCTCCTTATGCCTGCTTTTGGTTAATAACCAGTAAATTACTCTTTTCGGTTAATGTTTTAAGCTTTAAAAAATTGATATATGTGAGATGTTTAATCAAAAGGAGGGAAACCTTAGTAAATTGAGTGTTGGCTTGCCTGACCCCGCTGTTGGGCGCCATCGCGACCTGAGTTAGGATTTTGGGTCGTGACACCATGTCTTTAAGCAACTTTAACAAAAAATTCCAATTGAGATGATCAAAAGTCTTTTCAATATCTAACTTGCAAAGGATGCCTGATAGATTACCCCTGAGTCTAGAGTCTACACATTCGTTAGCAATAAGGGTTTCATCTATGATCTGCCTGCCTTTGGTGAACGCCATCTGCTGTTTATCCGCTAATTTGTAGATCACCTTCTTCAATATTTCTATCTGTACCTTTGAGAGGATTTTGTACACACTATCTATCATGCTAATAGGTCTGTAATCCTTCAACTCACTAACCCCCACTTTCTTTGGAATTAAAGCGAAGTAAGTACTGTTAGACATTCAGTTTTCATTGCTTCTAGATTCCCTCGTTGAGTTGCCCTTCATTCCCTCAACTTGCCATTAAGTAACTTGAGTTTTTGTGCTAGAATAAGTCCAGTCTGTCTTGTATATAAAAAGCGGACCACCCCAAGATCCTACCTTTTCCTTGAATACCTCAGTGTCCAGCCAGCAATTTTTAAATTTGAAATATGATTTAGCATTTTCCCAATCACCACATTGTAGAGTAATTGGAGTATGATTTTTGGGAGCACTGATTCTCTAAGACTCCTAAAATTTTCATCCCATTCAGAAGAGAACAAAAGCATGTCTATTCTGGAAGCAAAGCATTTCCTCGACCAGGTATAAATCCAAGCTCCCATTCTTTCTCTTCGGTGTGTTGACTAACTTCAAAGCATCCTCCATCTTCTTTTCTTGCCTTCGTCTGCCAATCTTCATAAAGAGCATAAGAGCTTCCTCCTCGTATCCCACAAAATTACTTGCTTATTTTGAGAATGTTCTTGTGTACCCATAATGAGGCCTCCATATCAGCTTCTAGAAATTGCATATTCAATGGTTCATCTTCCTCGACTGACCGATTTTGTGAACATCAATTTCTGTCAATTGTAGAGTATTTGAGGCGTGCTACTGATAAGGAGAAATTTCCCTCAAAGGTAACGCTGCTTCATCAACAATATCAGAGCTTCCTTCGCCATGCAGACTTGCCTCCTTTAAATCTGAAATGGAATTGATAGGAGGAGAAGAAGAAGCTTTTGGGCTCGTAGTGTACTGAATGGCATTTATCTCATCCACCAACGGGTCATCTATGTCGCACCCCCTTTTTCCTCTCGGAGAGTCCGGGTTTCGACATTTTGGGGACAACTCGTTGCTTTTTGGGAAAGGGGTATAGAAGTTGAAGAGTCGCCACCTAACGGATTTATGGTGTGTTAGGGCACGTATTGCAAATAACTCGTAGAAACCGGTTTGTGTTACCAGAGATTGGGTAAGGGCTTGAAATTACCTTGAGGGGAAGGTGTTATACACCCTTCGAGGTCCACAACGGTGGGTCCCGGCCAAACTCATTTTATGAATTAGTCATTTAACAAATAAAGCAATCTAAGCACACATATGTATAAAAATAGGGAAGTCCTAAGTTCATTAGCCTATAGGATCACATCTGTACAATACCCGGTAAAGCTTTCTCAACTAGAGGGGTTATACGTGGCATTAGCGCACAGGTCATCATATCATTTTACTACCCAATTACCCTCCCCTTAGTGGTTATATAAGCGGTTTTAATTATGCGAACTCTATGCGTGCATTACCCGTCCCTTCCTTGTGGACCTGGAGGTGTATAGGACCTCTAATTTTAGGCTGTTTTGGACTCTCCTAAGGTGTTCAAAAGGGAAAATCTAGGCGACAACAAAGAACAAACAAGACTGTCAAGTAAGAAAACAATTAAAGGGCTCATGTTTACCTCCACAAATAAACAGATAATTAGCACGTGTCAAAAAACAAGATTTCAAATGTTTAAGAAAGACCCTCAGACAGGATATCTAGGTGAGCATGGCAAGCAGAGAATATGCAGCATTATGTTAAGGCGAAGCGATAGAAACCTAATTAATTTGCCTACTGATTTTAAAACTTGTTGAACCTGAGCAGTTCACAAAATAAGCAATGCATAGTTCCATAGTTTTTATAAGATTTTGATTACCTACAGGTTTTCCTAGGTGTAGATCGGAGATATCCTATAAACATGTTGTCTAAAAATGTAATCAGGATTCTGGAAATCAGTTTAAAACAAACAGTTTGAACTTATTAACTCCATTAGGCATGCTTGTCTAGGTATTGAATATTAGGAAAATGGTTTCATACACCTTTTTCCTATACCATGATATCTAAGTATTTGGGATTGGTTTTAAACACTCTCATAGACAGGATAATTACTGATTTTACACGATGGAGACATTGTTTTAAAGCGAATGAAAATAGAGTCCTAAAGCAGGCTTTCTAATGAACACAATGAATGAATGTTTTCTTAGGCAGAATTACAACAGTAACTTAATAGCAGAATTTCTAGGTGGCCATGATTATGCAGAAACAGAATATCGTAACAAATGAGGTAATGAGTCTATAACATGTTTTCTAGTATGTCAAACAATCCTAAGAGCATGGTTTCAAAAGCAGGCAAATGTAATAAAACTAAGGCAGGATTTCGAATGCAAGTAAACATAGCAGACCTAAGGCATGATTTCTAAGTAAGCATAATAAAACTAAAGGCATAATTTCTATATGGAGCCTGAATATGCCCAAAATGAACCTGGAAATGCCAGGCCTTCCAATAGTCCAAGATGCCAAAGTCTCATAGTATCCAAAAAGGGTGTCCTGGTGTGTCAAAGTTCCCTAAGTACCTCAGGGATCCCGAGCAATGCTCACACCAAGATCCTTCTTAAAGAGAAGTAATTATGTGCAGTGTGGAAAGGCCAACCCCAGTGTGACAGAGTTCGGAGGAATCTCATATATTCCTAGGCAGTACACACACTGGAGGGGCAGAACTTAAGTAGTCTAAGAGTATAAGTGAGAGTGCTTGACATAGTTGGAATATTTTTGGAAAAAACACTATAAAACATTTAGGAGTGAAAAAAGATGTTTCATGAATAGAGACAGTTTTGGAAAGACATACTAGCAGTGAGAACTTTTGAAAACATTCTTGAGAAAAGTAGTTCAGTAAACAATAGCACAGTCAGAACACTTAAAGTGCCTAGATTCAACTTAGTTTTTGTTAGTTTACTATAAGTGAGGCCAATAAACTTTGCAAATAGGGATAGGGTTGGGAACATAAGAACTAGAAATACAAAACAAGACCAAGAAGGAGAGCATATTGAAAAACAAGTGCATGGGACAATCAGTAACCAAGTTCATGGTATTAGGACACAAACTACTGGTTCAAAGTCTTAACAGGGAGGTCATACTTGAAGCTAAAATGGTAATAGATAGTAAAGCATCGGGACAGGATGGAGGAATAGTCATGCTGAGGATAAGGGGGTCTACCACACAAAATTAGCCATACCAATTGGGGTATGAGATATTAAAATAAGCATGCTGGTTGAAGGAAGTAAATATTAAGTATTTGAACTCAAGTAAACATGCTGGTTAAAGTAATAAACAAGAAGAGTGGAACATGTTGATCAAGCAGTAAACAAAGTTAATTAGGCAGTAGTCATGCTAGTTACAAAAAGAAACCACGTGAATTCAATAACACAAAGCAGCCATGCTAGTTGGGGTTACAGGTCAGGGAAGGCACAAAATAGACAGGCTGTTTTAATACCATATTGAGTGCTTGAGCAGAATAGACATGCTGATTAAAACACTGAACAAGAGAAGGTGAAACTTAAACATAGAATAGAAAACAGGAAATAACAATTAAGTACATAAGAAATTAAACTAATACAGAAAGAGACACGGATTTAACAGCTAGGGAGCAACAAGGAGCACAAAGATTCAAACTTCATACTAGAAGAGATGGTATTAAGAACAGAAACACACCAGTTAAGAGAGCAAAACAGAAGGTAAAGTAGGTAGAATTTCACAGTCTAGCCTTGGCTTTCTGCTGGCTAGACAAACAATGAGCACAAGGAACATAAAGAGAGAAGGGAGAGAGTTGTGTGTGTGTGTGTTTTAACCACTTTTCGTGTTTTTGAGAGGTAAAATAAGAGTGTATTTATAGCACTTGGGAAGTAGATAAAATAAGGTAAAGAGAATCAGAAGTCAGTCAATTAAGGACAATCAAATAATCGCAGAATCAATTCATATAATGGAGTCCGGAATAGACCCCTTAATTAGAGGTAATCACTTTAACGGTCACAACAAAGGGGGGTTAATTAGGGTAAGGGATCCAAATTATACCAAATAGGGAGTTAGTAAAAATCCCAAAATCATACGTACGACTAATTAAGGCAAGTGTGACCAAGTAAAGTTACAAACAAGGAAACAAATAAGATCCGTGCACATAGATTTTAATAGGGAAAAATAATAGAAAATAATCAGTAAGAATCTCCAAAGAATACTATTTTTCTTGGGGAAAGAATTACTCAGATTCTTTACATAGAAATCAGCTAAGTAAGACCTCAGAGAAATATAGAATTCAGCAAGAAAAGTAGGTTTGAACCGTTAATAGAGATTAATTAGGGAAAAATTCCCAAAGCATACTGGATTTAACAGGGAAAAACGTTTAAGTCCAAAAATGGAGTAAACTAATACGACTAGTATCACAGAAATACCCAAAGTATCGAAACAAAGCAGAAGAAATCAGTATATCACATAAGCGACTAGGGTTTGAACATTCATACGAAACATTAGTCAAGATGATGTAGGAACAGTAAATTAATCACTGAAAAGTTTAGAAAAATCTTCGAATAACAGTTTGAGATGAACCTTAGTTTAGAAAAAATGATTAAAAAATTGAAATAGCTAATTAAAACAAGAGATTTTTTTAAGGAAAATACTTAATAGTACTCGAATCACCCCAGATCTATAAATATATAAGAAGAATCGACAGTAATGAACTAGGGTTTTCAGAAAAATAGTAGAGATGAAGAGAATCAGTCAAAGGACCCATGGATTCGTAATAAAACAAGGAGAAATTCTTACTTACAAACAAAAATGGCCTGAGACAGGCCGGTGAACAAGTTTCGAACCAGAACCAGTTGGATTTCGGACTCATGAAATCGAAGAGCCATGGCGTATAGGAGACCAGGACTGGTCGTAAAAGACACAGGAGCACCATAGACGGGTGGTCTTCGCCGGTGACGACTATTAGTGTTAGAGTTAGGTTGATAAAGAGTTGAGAGATGATGACGGCGTGGTTGGAGAGGATGAAAAGGGTTTAAGGTTAGTTAGGATTAATTATGGTAAGGGTGGATGTGGATCGTTGATCTAAAAGATCAACGGCCACGATTGAAGATGGGTTATTGGATCGGGGTATGCAGATTGGTCCTAAAGGGTTTGGGTTGGCTTTTTTGGGTTAATATTAAAGGGGTTTTGGGCTGGTATGTGAGGGTTAGGTCTGAAAATAAAAAGGGCTATTGGTTAATTACCCAATCAACTGATAAAAAATATTTTATAAAATAATTAACAGATAATAAAAATATTTTCATGCATAGAAATGTTTAAAAATAATTATTCAATATTTCAAAAATATAAAAAAGCTATTTTCTGGTAAAATAATGCAATAATGCACGCATGGCCTATAATTGCAGAGTTATTGCAATTGTAACCAAAAAACGTAAATATGGTTACTTATGAAATAATTTGAGCTTAATATGAATATAAATAGCAGAATTAAACCATGAAATTGCTATAAAATCATTTGTGATGTAGTTGGTATTAATTTTTATAAATAAAATACTGGGATAAATTAATTAAAAATCTCTAAAAATGTAGAAATTATGGAAAATATCAATTGATACCAATGCATAGTTTTGAAGGTATATATGCACTTGAAAAAATATTATAGGGAAAAATTGGGTATCAACAGCTTGCCCTCTTTACCCGGGAATGATGAAAGAATTGTCGGGTAAAGACATGATGGCCAATTTTGACCGAGCGAGATGGTTTGAGTGATTTAGGCCGCACTTTGGTTCTTGAGCTGCCTACATATCCCTGGTTTTACAGGAATCAGGTCGTGTGTAGTTCTGGACTCATCGGGGGAATATACCGATGAAGTCATCACAAGACCGGACACGAGATTTTGGAATAGGTGAAAACAAATGGTTATGGTGAGCGGTCAAGTTTGAGATAAGTTGAAGGAACTGGATTGGGATTGCTCATGTTGGGGTAGCGGTTGCTTATTGGGTCACCTGCAAGTAAAGAGACACTACGAGCATATATTTGTGCGGAAATGTAAGCATGATGCAGATTCCCTTTAGGCCATGAGAATTGTCTTTGGACGGTTGAGGATGACATCCTTAGACTATGATGTCCTGGGACATAAGTTGTTTAGTGAGGGATTCGAAGGCCATGAAATGATGTTCTCGAGCCATGAAGATGCCTCCGAACCATGATTCCTTTGAATGATGATATGCAAATTTGAGAGATCCTCAGGCCATGACATGGTGTCTTCCGGCTATGAGGATGATGCCTTTAGACAATGACGCCTTTGGACAAGTTAGCGATATTTCAGACCATGAGAACAAGACAAGGTTTAGTCTTGTAAAGTTGAGGGCAGAGCTTCGCCCGAAAGAAGAGCAAATTCTTAGTGCCGGAGAGACAGCGCTTAGTCTCAAAAAATAGAAAAGAAATGATTAGCCTTATGCAAATAGGAGGCAGAGCTTAGCCTCATGCAAGATTCGGGGCAGGGCTTAGTCCCATGCAGATGGAAGGCAGTGCTTAGCCTCATGCAAGATTCGGGACATGGCTTAGTCCCATGCAGATGGAGAGGCAGAGCTTAATCTTATGCAAATATGGAGGTAGGGCTTAGCCTCATGCAGATGGAGACAGAGCTTAGTCTCATGCAAATTTCGGGACAGGGCTTAGTCCCATGCAGATGGAAGGCAGTGCTTAGCCTCATGCAAGATTCGGGACATGGCTTAGTCCCATGCAGATGGAGAGGCAGAGCTTAATCTTATGCAAATATGGAGGTAGGGCTTAGCCTCATGCAGATGGAGACAGAGCTTAGTCTCATGCAAATTTCGGGACAGGGCTTAGTCCCATGCAGATGGAAGGCAGAGCTTAGCCTTATATAAATGTGGAGGCAGGGCTTAGCCTCATGCAGATGGAGACAGATCTTAGTCTCATGCAAGTGGAAGGTATTTATTAGCCTTATGCAAATGTGGAAGCAGGGCTTAGCCTCATACAGATGGAGACATAACTTAATCTTATGCAAGTGGAAGGCAGTGCTTAGCCTTGTGCAAATGTGGAGGCAGCGCTTAGCCTCATGCAAATATGGAGGAAGTGCTTAGCCTCATGCAGATGGAAGACAGAGCTTAGCCTTATGCAAATGTGGAGGCAAGGCTTAGCCTCATGCAGATAGAGACAGAGCTTACAAGTTTCGGGACAGGGCTTAGTGCTTATGCAAATGTGGAGGCAGGGCTTAGCCTCATGCAGATGGAGACAGAGCTTAGTCTCATGCAAGCTTCGGGACAGGGCTTAGTGCTTATGCAAATGTGGAGGCAGGGCTTAGCCTCATGCAGATGGAGACAGAGCTTAGTCTCATGCAAGCTTTGGGACAGGGCTTAGTACCATGCAGGAAAAATAGAATAATAGAAAATGATAGCTGAGTTTTCTTAGCTGGTAGTAAATTTCAGTATCGCGGTTGTTATGAAGATTGTGGCTTCAAAGCATGTACATTCTTTGTTCCTGCATCCAAAGAAAAATTATGAGTTTTGTAAAGGGGAGGTCGGTTCGTGCCTCCGTCGGCTTGCTTGACTTGCTTTTCTCAGTCTGAAGATCCTGTTCAAATAATTGGGGGTAGCGTTTTCTAAACAGAGTTATTTTACAAGCAAGCATGCATAGTTTTCAAAGGCGTAGTAAATAATATTATTTTAGAAATTGGTTAGATGGCTGTGACACAATCTGAGACGTTGTAACCTCTCTTGCTGTAGAATTTTTAGGGTCCTCCTCAAAATTCTACCCTAGTTAGATGGACAAACATTTCTGACTGCTGCACATGCTGTGATCAGCTGAACTTGCTTCGGAATTTTGAGGGTCCTCTTCAAAATTCTGCCCCAGTTTCTAATTATGAGGAAAAATAGGATTTTATTGAATTGTGACCGAACCCACAGGTCTGCCTACGTATCCCCTCTTAAATGGGAATCAGGTTGAGCGTAGTTCAATTTACATCATTTTCGGAAATCATAAACAGTTACACATAGTATCGCTTGACTGCATCTAAATTGATCGATTTTGGCCAGACTCCTCCGTCCATTCTGCAAGTATGAGGGATCCTCCAATCAATACTCTGTGAACCATGTAAGGGCCTTGCCATTTGGGAAATAATTTCCCTTTGGCTTTATTCTGATGCGGAAAGATCTTTTTCAACACCAGCTGCCCCGGTGTAAACTGTCTCGACTTGACTCTTTTGTTGAAGGCTCTGGACATTCTGTTCTGATAGAGTTTCCCGTGACACACTGCATTCATCCTTTTTCCGTCTAAGAGGGCTAGCTGCTCATAACGACTCCTTATCCATTCTGCGTCGCTGAGCTCAGCTTCCTGTATGATCCTCAAGGAAGGAATCTCTACTTCGGCAGGAATAACAACTTTTGTACCATAAACCAGTAAGTTGGGAGTTGCCTCGGTTGATGTGCGGACTGTGGTGAGGTATCCTAATAAAGCAAATTGCAGCTTCTCATGCCATTATTTGTGGATTTCTACCATCTTTCTTAGTATCTTCTTGATATTCTTATTGGCAGCTTCTACAGCTCCATTTATTTGAGGTTTGTATGTTGTGGAATTCTTGTGCTTAATTTTGAAAGGTTCACACATGGCTTTCATCAGATCACTGTTGAGATTGGCGACATTGTCAGTGATGATGGACTGGAACTCCGAACCAACATACAATCCGGTCACAGACAAAATATGCCACTACCTTCTTAGTCACTCCTTTGTAAGATGCTGCCTCGACCCGCTTGGTGAAGTAATTGATAGCTACCAAGATGAATCAGTGCCCATTTGAGGCAGTGGGATTGATTGGACCAATGACATCCACTCCCCATGCGGAAAATGTCTAAGGCGAGCTTGTTGCATTGAGCTCATTTGGCGGCACTTTTATCATATCTGCATGTACTTTATATTGGTAGCATCTTCGGACATACTGGATGCAATCTGTCCATATGGTCATCCAGAAATAACCGGCCCTGAGTATCTTCTTGTCCAAGACAAAGCCATTCATATACGGGCCGCAGGTCCCTACATGTATCTCTTCAAGAAACTTAGAAGCTTCTTTTGTGTCGACACACCTTATGGAGTTCTTCTGTACAGGGTTCCTTCGCTGTGGAAGAAACTGTTAGACAACCTCTGAAGCGTACGTTTCTGAGTATTTCCCACATGCTCCAGGTATTCTCCTTTTTCCAAATATTCCTTGATGTCGAGGAACCAAGGTTTCATGTCTGTTTATTCTTCAACATGGGCACAATATGCTCGCTGACTATGGATCCTTACTGGGATGGGATCGATGAAGTTCTTGTCTGGATGTTGTATCATGGATGACAAAGTGGCCAATGCACGGCAAACTCGTTCTAAGCCTTGGGAACATGCCGAAACTCTATCTTTGTGAACCTCTTTCTCAATTCCTGCACATGGTGCAGATATGGAAATATCTTGGAATTCTTGGTGGCCCATTCTCCTTGTACCTGGTGCACAAGTAAATCTGAATCGCCGATTACCAGCAGCTTCTGAATATTCATGTCGATGGCTATGTTGAGTCCTAGTATGCAAGCTTCATATTCTGCCATGTTGTTGGTCCAGGGAAATATGAGTTTAGCAGATACCGGATAATGTTGGGTAGTTTTCAATACCAAGACAGCTCCAATGCCGACTTCTTTGAAATTTGCCGCTCCATCAAAGAACACCCTCCAACCATCATATGTCTCAGGAATGTCTTCTCCCACAAACAATACCTCTTCATCGGGAAAATACATTTTTAGGGGTTCGTATTCTCCTTCCACAAGGTTCTCAGCAAGTTGATTTGCCAGGGCCTGTCCCTTGACTGCTTTCTGAGTCACATAAACGATGCCAAACTCACTCAACATGTTTTGCCACTTATATGGGCATGGGCTTCTGAAAGATATACTTCAAGGGATCCATTCTTGATATGAGGTATGTTGTGTAAGCACAGAAGTAGTGCCTCAGCTTCGGAGCTATCCAGGTCAGAGCGCAACAGGTGCGTTCCAATAGAGAGTATCGCGCTTCATATGGAGTGAACTTCTTACTCAGGTAATTGATAGCCTGTTCTTTTCTTCCTGTTTTGTCGTGCTGGCCCAGAACGCAGCCGAAAGCTCCATCTAGCACTGCAAGGTAGAGTAGCAAGGGTTTACCCGGCTCTAGCGGGACCAAAACTGGTGGTGTTGATAAGTACTCCTTGATTTTGTCGAAAGCCTTTTGACAATCTTCGATCCAACTAGTCACATCATCTTTCTTCAACATCTTGAAAATTGGCTCACATATAACTGTGGAGTGGGATATGAACCGGCTGATGTAGTTTAGCCGCCCTAGAAAACTCATTACACCTTTCTTACTCTTTGGCGGTGGAAGCTCCTGGATGGCTTTGACTTTTGACGGATCCAATTCTATCCCTCAGTGGCTGACAATGAACCCAAGTAACTTTCCGGCAGGAACCCCGAATTCACACTTTGCGGGGTATAATTTCAAGTTGTACTTCCGCAATCTGTCGAAGAACTTCCTCAAATATAATATATGATCTGTGTCATTCTTGGATTTGATGATGACATCGTCCATGTACACCTCGATCTCCTTATGTATCATGTCATGAAAGATGGTAGTCATAGCCCTCATGTAGGTAGCCCCAGCATTCTTTAGACCGAATGGCATCATCTTATAATAGTATACTCCTCATGGTGTAATGAAAGCGGTTTTCTCAGCGTCCTCCTCGTCCATCCAGATCTGGTGGTAACTGGCAAACAATATACAAATGGCTGGAGTTCGTGTTTGGCACAATTGTCAATTAGGATGTGTATGTTTGGAAGCGGGAAATCATCCTTTGGGCTGGATCTGTTGAGATCCCGAAAATTGACACAGACCCTGACCTTCCTATCCTTCTTCGGAACTTGCACTATGTTGGCTAACCAAGTTGGATATGCAACCACCCTGAGGACCTTGGCCTTTATTTGCTTAGTAACCTCCTCCTTGATTTTCAAACTCATATTAGGTTTTAATTTCGTGAGTTTCTGCTTCACTGGCGGACACATTGGGTTTGTGGGCAACTTGTGAGCCACAATGGATGTACTTAACCCAGTCATATCGTCGTATGACCATGCAAGGATATCCTCATACTCTTTCAAACATTGTGCGTACTCTTCTTTTTCTGACGGCGATAGGTAAATGTTGATGCGGGTCTCATTGACGGTTTGAGAATCTCCCAAGTTGATTATTTATATTACGCCCAGGTTGGACTTAGGCTTGTTCTCAAAGTCCTCCACTTCTCTGACGATTTCCTCGGGTATGACATCCTCTTCCTCTGAATCGCTATCCTTTTGTTGTGTTGTCTCATTACATGTCACAGTTGTCGGTTCATCGAGATATGAAATAGTAATGTTGTATAGATAAAGATTTGAGAGAAATATGGTAATAATAAACATCAATTCACTGAAAGAGTCAAACAAATGTGATTTTTAATAATTAAAACATCATTTTGGAACATTTGGAAATATTGCAAAAAGGAAATCATCATTTTACGAAAAAATAAAATAGATAATGTTGTTCAGCCTTGCTACCCCGGGACTCGTCGGGCCCTAGATGGTCTGACGGTCCAATTCTTGAGGAATGATCCTTTCCCCAAAGCTCGGATGGTAGGGCCTTCCTCTTCCTCCTCCTTAAAAATTACACAACAGTCCATGTCCTCATCCTCCAGGAACAGGTTCCTCCTCATAGCCAACAGCCATTGCTTCTTCCTCCTCTGATCCCCATATAATGTCGGTCTGTTGAAAGGTCTGAATCAGTTGCGTTATAGGTTGCTCAAGTGTATAGTATGGACCACGCCAAGGTGGTGACTAGTCTCTATATTCTTGCCATGTTTATCGGTATCCCAGCCAAAAAGTGGTACCATGGCGCCTTGGCTGTATTGGTTTGGTGATGCCCTGAAGATTTTTACCAAGGCCTTTGCCAGGCTCATACCCTCTCCAGCTCATCATGCTTGCTATCCCACCACTTATTTTTGTCGATTGCGTTGACCCGCTCGATATGATGATAAGTTTCTCCACCTAGCCTCCTTCTATTTTCAACCACCGGGATGGTCTGACGGGTGTAAATGTGATTGCTCCCATATCCGTGGATAATCACTTCTTGGTGATTCCATTCAAACTTCACTGCCTGATGCAAAGTCAATGTTACAGCCCCAGCGGCGTGTATCCATGGTCGTCCCGACAACAGATTGTAGGATGCAGATATGTCCAGCACTTGAAACTCGACATCAAACTACGTAGGCCCCATCTGCAGACAGAGATTGATCTCCCCGATGGTAGCTCTCTGAGACCCGTCAAATGCCTTCACGTTCATGGTTCCTTCTAGGATCTCATATAGGCCTTTGCCCAACCTCTTCAGTGTTGTTAATGGGAGAATATTGAGACTGGATCCCCTATCGATCAGAACCCTAGCAATAAAATTGTCTTCACATTGCACTGTGATATGCAGTGCCCTATTTTGATTCAGACCCTCAGGTGGCAACTCATCCTCGTGGAAAGTGATTTTGTGACTCTCCAGCAACTACCCCACCATATTGGCCATTTCTCCGCTAGTGATGTTGTTAGGCACGTATGCTTCACTCAATACCTTTAGGAGAGCATTCCTGTGTACTTCTGAATTCTGTAATAGCGACAGGATAGATAGTTGATCATGAGTCTTGTTCAGATGGTCGATGACCGAATATTCCCTTGCTTGCACTTTCCTCCAGAGGTCATCTGGGCCTGTTTCAATAATGGGTGGTCTGTTAGAGGCCTGCTTGCTGGATTCTCCTAAATGCTCGGGTGTATAGACTCATCTCGTTTTGTTCATTCATTGCATAACGCCAGATTCTTCCATTTTGGTCTTTCCCTTTCTTCTAGATTCAGCCACATAATTCCATGGTACAACCTTGGTGTTGAAAGGCGGTGTGGTTGACACTGTCAGTGTGAATGGTGCGGCTACCTCCACCTCAAATGGAATAGGTGCAGCTGCAGATGGTGTTACCTCAACTTCAAATGGGACTGATGCAGTTACCTCGGCTTCCACTGGCGGCTCTATCTACACTATGATGGGATTAGTGTGACTGCGGGTTTCTTGGGATCGTCGCCTTCTTTGATAAGTCCAATTGATCCCTCTAGATCCCATTCCGCATATGTTTCTATCACGTTGATACCTTCACCTATATGATATGGGAGGGGGTTGTTTCAGACATTATGTGTAGCTTCTTTTGCCTGGATGACCTTGTTGTCAATCAAGGTCTGGATCCTATCCTTCAATGTGCGGCACTCGTCGATGGTGTGACCTTTCATGCCCGAATGATATGCACAAGTCTTATTTGGGTTGACCCATTGAGATGAGTTCTCCACGGCCAAAGAAGGGATGAGGGTTACATAACCAGCATCCTTCAACCTTTCATACAGCTGGTCAATGGGTTCAGCGATGGCAGTGTATTGTTTTGGTGGTCTGCGATCAAAGTTAGGTCGAGGTCTTGGGTAGTTTTGACGAGTGGGAGGTGATTGAAAATGAGATGGCTGGGAGTTATAGGTGTGATAAGAAGTGGCTGGTTGGGAATATCTAGGAGGTGATGGTTGGTATGTGGGTGGAGGTGCTTGGTAGGTAAGTGGGGAGGTTTGATGTACAAGTGGAGTTTTGGGTCCTTGGGCGACCATCATTGTTCCCGAATCCTTCTTCTTTGATATACCCCCTGACTGTAATGCGTTATTGGTGTCCTGCAATGCCTCCTAGTTTGTCACTATCTCGCTTTTGATGCCATCTTCGATCCTTTCCCCGAGTTTGATGATATCAGAGAACTTATGGTTTTCAATAACCATTAACCTCTCATAGTACTGCGGGTCCTGTGCTTTAACAAAGAATTTGTTCATTTGTTCCTCGTCCAGCGTTGGCCTGACCTTGGATGCTTCTGACCTCCAACGAGTAGCATACTCGCAGAAGGTCTCAATAGGCTTCTTTTTGAGGTTCTAAATGTAGAAGACATCTGGTGCATTCTCTGTGTTGAACTTGAACCTGTCCATGAAATCAGATTCCATATTCACCTAGTTGGCCCACTTCTTCGGATCCTGGCTTATGTACCAAGACAAAGCATCTCTTGTAAGGCTCCTCATAAAAAGCTTCATCCGGATCCTTTCATCCTTTCCGACCCCTACAAGATTGTCACAGTAAGTCCTCAGATGAACCCTGGGATCACCTGTACCATCAAACATCTCGAACTTGGGAGGTTTGTAACCATCTGGCAGTTCTACATCCGGATGTATGCATAGGTCTTCATAGTTCAGACCTTCTATCCCTTTGCCTCATTCGATGCCTTGGACCCGACTTGTCGACTTCTTGAGTTCCTCGACCAGGTTCTTAATGAGCATGTCCTTCTTGACAGACACCGGTGCATATGATATGGGTTGAGTGGAGTGGGGTAGGGTCTCCACATATATGGGATTGTTTTGGTGACCGAGAGTTTGCGTATTGTGGCGATCATTAGTGGAGTTCTGGGGTTGGGGAAGGACGGGTGAAGTAGTTTGTGGAGTGTGATCGGTGTTTTGCTGGTATTGTGGGGGGATAGTTTGATTTTGTGGTGGGGTTGTATAATGGTGAGGTGCAGGAGGATTTTGTGGACGCTTGTTGGGTGTGTTTTGAGGTGGTGTGGGATTCTTGGTGTTTGGATGACGGGTGTCTGGGACACTGAGTGAGAAGGATAGGTTTGCTACATTCCGTACATGCTCGAGATCACCCTGGAGTTCTAGTATTTTCTGCTCAAGCCGTGAAACTGCATCATTTGGGGCCTGAGTACCCCGACCATCAGAAGCTTCTGCATGTTCAACCTGTGTAGTGTTTTCTTTTCTTGTGTTGTTCAAATCTTCCATCTTTGCTTTTCCCTTGACTTTTGGTGGACTAGGAGGAGGAGAATGTGGAGGGCCCCTGGATCTTGTGTGATAAGTTGATGATTCCAGTATGCACGAACCAACCTTTGGGGAATGGGAATAATCAAAAAGAAAGAAAGAAAGAAAGAAAAACAAAAGGTAGCCAAGTCAGTAAGGTTCTGAAAAGAGTATTTGCGGTATTTAAACACATATTTAAGAAAGGTAAATTCGCGTCCTAATTTGGGAGCCTCGTTGTGCCCGAGGTAGTCCTAGCGACAAGTTGATTTGGAGACCAAGCAGCAGGTAGGCTCTAGCCAGATGCCCTCCCTCGCTCCCTTCAGCATTCTGGCAGTTGTCGATCCTCTTTATTATTTTACCTTCCCTCTCACCCAAACCTCGCTCCAGATATTCTAACTTTTTTATTGGCGATGATAGCCATATCCTTTCATTCATCGATAAACCTCATATTTTCCTCGTGTATCTCCCGATGTTCAGTATCGGAATCATGAACCCTTTTGCGCAGTCTGTTGTATTTAACCTTGGCCTCGGCATCTTCATCTATGACCTTATTTCCGTGGGCGATTCCTGGCTTCACTATCCCATCTAGGTTGTCTTCTAACCACGCCGGGTAGAAGGGTGCACACCCAACGTGATACATGTCTGGCTCGATGGTGTTCTTCTCCACAATGATCTTGCAGTGCCACATATGCTGAGCTTGGCATTTGTAAGGGATGTCATCATCTTGAAAGTCTGCTCTGAAATGGCTCATCTTTGCGACCCGCGGTATGACCTGCTTCCTGCCTGCTTGCCTCATAACCCGGATGGGCACATAAGGGTGTATCCCTCTTAACCCAATCAACACTAATTAAGGAGCGCCCCTGGAGCTGATGATGAACTCTTCAGTTGGGAACCATTCAAACATCAACTGTACTTGCTCCTCGGTCAGATTGTCGAAGAACACTACCCATTCTTTGGCACTTTCCGGTTGAGCAAATCTGTCTGGAATGTAAGTCATCTGCTTAGGGTAATGGAAGGCAATATGATCGTTCCAAGCCCTTCGCGGAAATTCTTGACGGTACTGACCTTTTTGAAGATGCTTCAATAACCACAGCTGTAGTAGCAAATTGCAACCCTCAAAATTCTTGAAGCCATTCTGAAAGCGGTCCAGATCCCAGTAGATGTCGGCTACGATCATAGGGACTATAGTGTATGTCTGTCCCTCAATTCCCTCCATTAAGGTCTTGGCGACCATGGCCAGTCTAGTGTGGTTTCTTTCCCTTTTCATTGGGAACACTATCAAACCCAGGAAGCATGCAATGAATACAAAAACTCTGCGATGGATGTGACCCAGAGAAGTGATAGAAAACTCATTGTGGAATGTACGGTAAGACTTGCTATGACCGTATCTTTCATACAGATATTCGAAGGGTATATAGGACTTTTTCAAGCACTTAAGGTCGGCATTCTTTTTTAATCCCATAATTTTTAGGAACCCCTTATCAGTGCGGTTCTCCGGTGCCAATAGCCCAGATGTGTCCCAAGGCAGTCCAGCAAATCCCCCGATTTATTCAAGAAGTGGTGTCATTTTTATATCCCCAAAACGGAACACGGCTTTCTCACTGTCCCAGAATAGAGTTACAGCTTCAATCAACATATTGTTTGGTTGGATGTCTAACAAGGATGGTAAATTGCCCAAGTATTTTCTCACATGTTTCTTGTCGCTCGAGGAAAGATCTTCTCACCAGTCTAGTAGCAGTGGGGGTATGTTACTGACCATGCCGAACCTGGGAACCTCGTGCCTCATTTTCTACAAAACAAAAAGGTTAGACCCTTTTCCCCCACCTGATTCGACTATATATACATTCATGATTAGCACATTGGCATTTAGTTCTAAAAATTAATGCACAAAATGTGGTTGCGTCCGTTGGGATTATGGAAACCTCGGTGGACTTTGGATAAGGCTCGTCTTAAAGGGTTATTATGTGGACAACATATTAACCCAGCTAAGTTCGACCATGATGCATGTACAATTGTAATAAGAGTAAGGTTACTATGGGGGTCTAGACTGGTACCCTCAAGCGGACAACTTGAGGGGGAAAGGCACGAAACTGTCGATTGCACCATTGATCGACTAGTTTTACCGAAAATAAGAATTTTCGAATTTAAGGGTGATATGTTGGAAGGGCGCAACCACTCATCAAGCGTTGCCATCGGATTGATTACGCACGAGTGAAATATGATGTTGAGCATGATTTATGTAGCAGTGAATAGCATGTTGTCACGTATTTTCACGTTAGAAAAGCAATAAATAAAATATTTATAATTGAAAGACGTTAAGAAGGAAAACAAAGAAACGAGTTAGTTTCGCATTGAGGAAATACTTGAAAATAAACAGTTAAGTTCACATAAAGGGAAAAGGAAAGGGTGCACATGTATTAATAGAGTAAAGAATGCTTAGACTAATTCACAAAGCAAATTTGTTAAGGTAAAAGCCTAAAAATCCCCCGTAGAGTCGCCATACTGTCGCGCCCCCTTTTTCCTCTCGAGGAGTCCGGGTTTCGACATTTTGGGGACAACTCGTTTCCTTTTGGGAAAGGGGTATAGAAGTTGAAGAGTCGCCACCTAACGGATTTATGGTGCGTTTGGGAACCTATTGCAAATAACTCGTAGAAACCGGTTTGTGTTACCAAAGATTGGGTAAGGGCTTGAAATTACCTTGAGGGGAAGGTGTTAGGTACCCCTCGAGGTTCACAACGGTGGGTCCCGTCAAAACTCATTTTGTGAATTAGTAATTTAACAAATAAAGCAGTCTAATATGTATAAAAATAGGGAAGTCCTAAGTTTATTAGCCTATAGGATCACATCTGTACAATACCCGGTAAACCTTCCTCAACTAGAGGGGTTGCACGTGGCATTAGCGCACAGGTCATCATATCCTTTTACTACCCAATTACCCTTCCCTTAGTTGTTATATAAGCGATTTTAATTAGGAGAACTCTATACGTGCATTACCCGTCCCTTCCTTATGGCCTTGGAGGTGTTTAGGACCTCTAATTTTAGGCAGCAGTTCTGGACTCTCCTAATGTGTTCAAAGGGAAAATCTAGGCGACAACAAAGAACAAACAAGACTGTCAAGTAAGAAAACAATTAAAGGGCTCATGTTTACCTCCACAAATAAACAGATAATTAGCACGTCTCAAACAACAAGATTTCATATGTTTAAGAAAGACCCTAGGACGGGATATCAAGGTGAGCATGGCAAGCAGAGAATATGCAGCATTATGTTAAGGCGAAGCGATAGAAACCGAATTAATTTGCCTACTGATTTTATAACCTGTTGAACCTGGGCAGTTCACAAAATAAGAAAAGCATAGTTTCATAGTTTTTATAAGATTTTGATTACCTACAGGCTTGCCTAGGCGTAGATCGGAGATATCATATAAACATGTTGTCTAAAAATGTAATCAGGATTCTGGAAATCAGTTTAAAACAAACAGTTTGAACTTATTAAGTCCTATAGGCATGCTTGTCTAGGTATTGAATATTACGAAAAGGGTTTCATACACTTTTTTCCTATACCATGGTACCTAAGTGTTTGGGATTGCCTTTAAACACTCTCATAGACAGGATAATTACTGATTTTACGCGATGCAGACATGTTTTAAAGCGAATGCAAATACAGTCCTAAAACAGGGTTTCTAATGCACACAATGAATGAACGTTTTGTTAGGTAGAATTACAGCAGTAACTTAATAGCAGAATTTCTAGGTGCCATGATTATGCAGAAACAGAATTTCGTAACAAATGAGGTAATGAGCCTATAACATGTTTTCTAGTATCTCAAACAATCCTAAGAGCATGGTTTCTAAATCAAGTAAACGTAATATAACTAAGGCAGTATTTCTAATGCAAGTAAACATAACAGACCTAAGGCATGATTTCTAAGTAAGCATAATAAACCTAAAGGCATGATTTCTACCTGGTTTCCCTCATAAAAATCATATAAGAATCCATCCCCATTTATTACAGACCATAAATGAATGAATTACATAATAAATGAAAGCCATGCTATAGGGGGCTGAATAAGCCCAAAATGAACCTGGAAATGCCAGGTCTGCCAATAGTTTAAGATGACAAAGTCTCATAGTATCCAATAAGGGTGTCCTGGTGTGTCAACGTTCCCTAAGGACCTCAGGGATCCCATGAAATGCTCACACCAAGATCCTTCTTAAAGATAAGTAATTACGTGCAGTGTGGAAAGGCCAACCCCAGTATGCCAGAGTTCGGAGGAATCTCATGGATTCCTAGGAAGTACACACACTAGAGGGGAAGAACTTAAGTAGTCTAAGAGTATAAGTGAGAGTGCTTGACATAGTTGGAATAATTTTGGAAAAACAGTATAGGAATAAAACATTTAGGAGTGAAAAAAGATGTTTCATGAATAGAGACAGTTTTGGAAAGACATACTAGGATCGTTTTCTATGATAGTATCTATCGGTACTTTCAAAGTTTGAGAACTTTCGAAAACATTCTTGAGAAAAGAAGTTCAGTAAACAACAGCACGGTCACAACACTTAAAGTGCCCAGATTCAACTTAGTTTTTGTTAGTTAACTCTAAGTGAGGCCAATCAACTTTGCAAATAGGGATTAGGGTTGGGAACACAAGAACTAGAAATACAAAACAAGACCAAGAAGGAGAGCATATTGAACAACAAGTGCATGGGACAATCAGCAACCAAGTTCATGGTATTAGGACACAAACTACTGGTTCAAAGTCTTAACAGGAAGGTCATACTTGAAGCTAAAAGGGTAATAGACAGTAAAGCATAGGGACAGGATGGAGGAATAGTCATGCTAAGGATAAGGGGGTCTACCACATAGAATTAGTCATACTAATTGGGGTCTGAGATATTAAAATAAGCATGTTGGTTGAAGGAAGTAAATAGGAAGTATTTGAACTCAAGTAAACATGCTGGTTAAAGTAACAAACAAGAAGAGTGGAACATGCTGATCAAGCAGTAAACAAAGTTAATTAGGCAATAGTCATGCTAGTTACAGAAAGAAACCACGTGAATTCAATCACACAAAGCAGCCATGCTAGTTGGGGTTACAAGTCAGGGAAGGCACAAAATAGACAGGTTGTTTTAATACCATATTGAGTGCTCGTTCAGAATAGACATGACGATTAAATTACTAAACAAGAGAGAGTGAAACTTAAACATAGAGCAACAAACATGAAAGAACATTTAAGTACATAAGCAATTAAACTAATACAAAAAGAGCCATGGATTTAACAGCTATGGAGCAACAAGGAGCACAAAGATTCAAACTTCATACTAGAAGTGATGGTATGAAGAACAGAAACATACAAGTTAAGAGAGCAGAACAGAAGTTAAAGTAGGTAGAATTCCACAGTCTAGCCTTGGCTTTCAGCCGGCTAGACAAGCAATGAGCACAAGGAACAGAAAGAGAGAAGGGAGAGAGTTGTGTGTGTGTGTGTTTTTAACAATTTTTCGTGTTTTTGAGAGGTAAAATAAGAGTGTATATATAGCACTTAGGAAGTAGAGCAAATAAGGTAAAGAGAATCAGAAATCAACCAATTAAGGACAATCAAATAATCACATAATCAATTCATATAATGGAGTCTGGAATAGACCCCTTAATTAGAGGTAATCACTTTAACGGTCACAACAAAGGGGGGTTAATTAGGATAAGGGATCCAAATTATACCAAATAGGGAGTTAGTAAAAATCCCAAAATCATACGGACGACTAATTAAGGCAAGTGTGACCAATTAAAGTTAGAAATAAGAAAACAAATAAGATCTGTGCATACAGATTTTAACAGGGCAAAATAATAGGAAATAATCAGTAAGAATCTCCAAAGAATACTGTTTTCTTTTTGGGAAAGAATTACTTAGATTCTTTACATTAAAATAAAATAAGTAAGACCTCACAGAAATACAGAATTCAGCAAGAAAAGCAGGTTCGAACCGTTAATAAATTAGTGCAAAATTACCAAAGAATGCTAGATTTAACAGGGAAAAACGTTTAAGTCCAAAAATGGAGTAAACTAATACGGCTGGTATCACATAAATACCCAAAGTATCGAAACAAAGTTGAAGAAATCAGTATATCACAAAATCGACTAGGGTTTGAACATTCATGCGAAACATTAGTCAACATTATGAAGGAACAGTTAATTAAACACTGAGAAGTTTAGAAAAATCTTCGAAGAACAGTTTGAGATGAACTCTAGTTTAGAAAGAATGATTAAAAATCGAAATAGCTAATTAAAACAAGAGATTTTTTTAGGAAAACACTTAATAGTACTCGAATCACCCCAGATCTATTAAGATCTAAGAAGAATCGGCAGTAATGAACTAGGGTTTTCAGAAAAATAGTAGAGATGAAGAGAATCGGTCAAAAGACCCATGGATTCGTAATAAAACAAGGAGAATTTTTTTTACTTACAAACGAAAATAGCCTGAGACAGGCCGGTGAACAAGTTTCGAACAAGAACTAGTAGGATTTCCTTGAGATCCTCTTAAGGACTCATGAAATCGAAGAGCCATGGCGTATAGGAGGACATGGCTGGTCGGAAAAGACACAGGAGCACCATAGAAGGGTGGTCTTCGCCGGTGACGGCGATTAGGGTTAGAGTTAGGTTGAGAGAGTTGAGAGATGATGACGGCGGGGTTGGAGAGAATGAAAGGGGTTTAGGGTTAGTTAGGATTAATTATGGTAAGGGTGGATGTGGACCGTTGATCTAAAAGATCAACGACCACGTTTGAAGAGGGGTTATTGGGTCGGGGTATGCAGATTGGGCCTAAGGGGTTTGCGCTGGCATTTTTTGGGTTAATATTAAAGGGGTTTTGGGCTGGTATTAGAGGGTTATGTCGGAAAATAAAAAGGGCTATTAGTTAAATACCCAATCAATTGATAAAAAATATTTTATAAAATAATTAACAGATTATAAAAATAATTTCATGAATAGAAATGTTTAAAAATAATTATTCAATATTTCAAAAACATAAAAAAGCTATTTTCTAGTAAATAATGCAATAATGCACGCATGGCCTATAATTGCAGAGTTATTGCAATTGTAACCAAAAAACGTAAATATGATTACTTATGCTATAATTTGAGCTTAATATGAATATAAATAGCAGAATTAAACCATGAAATTGTTATAAAGTCATTTGTGATGCAGTTGGTATTTATTTGTATAAATAAAATACTGGGATAAATTAATTAAAAATCCCTAAAAATGTAGAAATTATGGAAAATATCAATTGATGCCAATGCATAGTTTTGAAGGTGTATATGCACTTGAAAAACTATTATAGGGAAAAATTGGGTACCAACAGCTACCCCTCTTTACCTGGGAAGGATGAAAGAATTGTCGGGTAAAGACATGATGACCAATTTTGACCGAGCGAGATGGTTTGAGAGATTTAGGCCGCACTCTGGTTCCTGAGCTGCCTACATATTCCTGATTTTACAGGAATCAGGCCGTGTGTAGTTCAGGACTCATCGGTGGAATATACCGATGAAGTCATCACAAGAACGGACACGAGATTTTAGAATATGTGAAAAAATGGTTATGGTAAGCGGTCAAGTTTGAGATAACTTGAAGGAACTGGAGCGGGATTTTCTTATGTTGGGATAACGGTTGCTTATTGGGTCACGTGCAAGTAAAGAGACATTACGAGCATATATTTGTTCACACCACATCGAAATAGTAAAAACTATTTCATTTTTTTCAATTTCGTTGAATTTACGAATTTGTTCAACCGGACCTCCTACTTTAATTCGAGCCTAGTTCAACTACTTTCTCAGGGACATTTCTTCTTCGATTTCGATCCAATTCCCATAAACGGTCTGCTTGAAAACCACTTGTGACCAGAGATGGAGTGAAACCCCAGTAATCTCACCCAAACCTAGTCGAGATTGGCATCAGACGGAAGGCGTCCAGCCATCGTAGTCCACCATTCCAAAGACAGCAACTGATTTCTTCATTTCCATTCCCCCATTCTTATATGTTTTGCCGTTTTCCTTGAGGAAAATTGAAATTTTTTTTAGCCCCTTGCATTTCATACATCCGAATCCCCGGAGTGTTTTTCCATGTATTTGAAACCCACCTTCTAACTTCACAAAGAGTAGGAGACTCCTTTTGTTCTCTGACGCTGCCAATCAAACATCTAGAAAGTACATCCTGATCTGAAATGTTGGGCCATCTACCACAATACGTTGCTTCCTGGAAGGATGAGTAGAAAGAATTGTTTTCCCTTTGGCTTTCAGTTTGTCAGATCTGAAGGCATCCATATATGAAAGTTCAGTGTCGATGTTGGTCGTCCTTTGCAAAACTAGAGCCACCAAACCTTTGTGCGGTTGTGACGTCTCCATTTAAGAACCTCTCTATATTTAGTGCAATCTCTTTCCACCCCTCATTGAATTTTATTTCCGGCAGAATAATTACAGCTCTACGCTCCCCTTGAATTTTTACAATACTAATGAATCTGCCATAATTATTAAATTTCTTTGTGCAAAAGAAATTAAATAAGTGGTCCCTTGTTCTCCAACGCTTGAGTTCATTTCCCCTTCCTCGAGAAGCTATGTGAAGTAACTCACAAATCCACAACATGACTATCCATCTTAATAACATTTTACCATGAAGTTCTTCATGTGCTCCACTCACTCGTAACATCAAACGATATCTCACTAGCACTGAAGTACATTTTGTTATCCATGGCAAGAGAAGAAGGAAAAAGTAATGCTACACAAAGTTTCTAAAGCAAACACAGGGAAGTGGTTGATATGTTAGGGAAGCGAATTGCGTAAAGAGAAAACACATAATAAGAATCTTACCTTTTGATGCTAAAGATAGGAATTATTGGCATTCTTTCTTTTTTCAGTCTCAACTCAACTTATAAAATAAATATCAAAATCAGGGATGGCATGTGAAAATGAAAGAAGGAAGAAAAGGACATTAAAAATTCATAGAATGAGAATAAGAAGAATAATGAAAGTCACAAGGCGTTCTATATTATCTGCTTTGTGGCATACTAAAATATGTATTGTATGGAGTGACAAGCATTATGGAGAATGAGAATAACAAAAGATTCATAACCTTTTATCACTACAACAGTTCCAAGTTTTTTAATATAAGCGACAACGTAAGTCAAGAATCCTCAATCTTTAACTGAAACATAAAACTGTTAATATAAAGAAATATCATAAATACCACATTTATAAATACAACAAGAGGAAAGTTGTCACAATTGAATACTATAAAAAAATTCAGTAAAAGACTATCAACTAGCCATGTGTTAACAACTATCACCTTAGATTTTGTTGTAAAAAATATGGGATTTTTATCTAGCTATACTATATTAGAAACTTATTTATCTATGTTCTCTATGTTTTGAAGTTTTTAATAAGTATCTAGGTTTTTCTTATAAATTGTATATATTGCTTCTTAAAAGGCTCTCACTCCATTATTAGTGCCTTCAATTAAGGGATTCAATTATATTCTTTCCTTTTTTTTCCATCTTTTTTTTTTTTTTTGTTTTACATAAAAATTCCTTAATCTATGCCCAGAATCTCCATCTTCTCTCTTTTCAATATTACTGACAACTTTGTATTATTAAATATATTCTGAAATTTTATGATAATTGTATGATAATTGTATCATAATTATATTTGAGTTGTATCGGATACATCAATGCCTAAAACATGAATGTATCATACTTGCATCACAGTTGTATCTAACTTGTATCCAGTATATTAACACCCAAAATAATACCAGATACAATACTAATATATTAATATACAATTATCATACTTGTGATACAAACTGTGAAATTCGTCACGAACGCACAACTACTCGTAATAATATACAGTAAATATACAATTATCATACATTTATAATACAATTCCTGCAACAATTATGAAACATATACAACTATAATGCAATCGCGATACATTTCTGAAAATTGTGACATAATTATGATCTTCATCTTCTTCAATTTTCAATCATAGCTCTACACTAAAAATTTAATATAATTGTATTAGTATTGTGTCACGACCCAAAATCCTATGAAAGGTCGTGATGGCGCCGGACACCTCTGTTAGGCTAGCCAACACTAAAAGTTAATTAAATTTCTATTTTAGTATTTTGAAATTATTGCTTTTTCTTACATTATATGATAATCAATCAACTTTACTGAGTAAACAACGATGTCTTAACAAATTCAATTAGCAAATAAATCCCAAATTCATCCCAGAACCTAGTGTCACAAGTACATGAGCAATTTCTAGGAAACAAATATAATACATGTCACGACCCAATTTACCCTCCGATGGTATCGTGACGGCACCTAGTCTCTACGACTAGGTAAGCCTAAGTTTCCGGAAGATATTAAATAAAGACAAAAATAAGTAAATCTATCAAATGAAATACTTCCACACAGACAAAACTCCCAAAACCCGAATGTCACATTTAGTCACAAGCTCTATTTCAAATAGCTCTATACAACGAAAAAGGGAAAATACATAAAGTATATCTAAATCTGGAGTGGAAGGTGACTCGAAGGACTCTGCAGACGTGGCGGAATTACCTCGCGGTCTCCTCGTAGCAGCTACTCGACCCCTAGCCACGGAACTGAGTGTTGGTACCTAGATCTGCACACGAAAAATATGTGCAGGAAAGGGCATGAGTACACCATAATTGGTACCCAGTAAGTGCCAAGCCTAACCCCAGTCAAGTAGTGACGAGGTCAGGTTAAGTCTCTACTGGATTTTATAAGTAAAACAGTTTTAAAATAGTATAGAACGATATAAATTCTAAGGTAAGCAGTAAAAATGAATAATCCGAAAACAAAACATTAACAGAGAGCCCTTAGCTCAGCACAACGTAACACACAATGGAATCTTCCGGGATACGTCCCGTAGTTCCAAATGTAAAGATGCAGTATAGGGGGAAAGCTCCAAGAATACGTCTGTAGTCCCAATTTAAATATGCAGTACATGGGGAAAGCTCCCGGAATACGTCCTCCCAATTTAAATATGCAGTACAGAGGGAAAGCTCCCGGAATACGTCCGTAGTCCGAATGTAAATATACAGTACATGGGGAAAGCACTCGGAATACGTCTGTAGTCCTAATTTAAATATGCAATGCGAATGAATGCCGGATAAGGTGTATTTAAACTGTCACGGCCCGAAATTCCCACCGTCGGGACCGTGATGGCGCCTAACGTTGAGCCTGCTAGGCAAGCCAACGTGATTAATCAAATTTATTAAAAATCGTCATTATTAAGTGAGAACAAGTGAAATACGACTTTTTCCAAAAGTAAACGCTTAAAATGAAAACGGATAAAAGAAATACATAACTAAATCAAAAAAATTTACGAATTCTCAAAATAACCAACCCAGATCTTCGGAGTCACAATGTCACAGACTATCTAAGATTAATACATATAAATGTTTGAAAGAAATAATACATCTGTTGTGAAATACTAAAACAGAAATGAAGAAGTGGAAGGGGACGGCAAGGCCTGCGGACGCCTGCAGGACTACCTCAGTGTCTTTGAGTGGACTGAAGAAAGCCGCCTAGCTCAATATCCACTGGGTCCTGTACAGAGATCTGCACAAAAAAGAATTGTGCAGGTGTAGTATCAGTACAACCGACCTCATGTACTGAGTAAGTGCCGAGCCTAACCTCGGTGAAGTAGTGACGAGGCTAGGACACGACAAATAATATCACCTCTGCAATCTAATAATATATAAAAGAAATAAGACCGGAAGTAAACAGTTAAGTACAAAAACGGGGGAAAACATACTGGGGAAAAGGGGTAGATATTACTGGAATAACGGAATGAAGCAACAATTTAAATATAAAAATAACAACAGGAATTAACAACACAGAACAAGCAAGTGCATGACATCACCCTTCGTGCTTTTACTCTCATCCTCACAATAAGTAAATAGAAACGGCACGGCATGTCCCCTCGTGCTAAAATATCATAAACATGGCACGGAATGTCCCCTCGTGCTAAAATATCATAAACATGACACAGAATGTCCCCTCGTGCTAAAATGTCATAAACACGGCACAGCATGTCCCCTCGTGCTAAAATATCATAAACATGGCACGGAATGTTCCCTCGTGCTAAAATATCATAAACAACAGTTTGGCAAGGAAATATCAACAACAAGAACCATAAATAACAACATCCCGACAAGGGAACAATCAACAAAAATAATACCGTCCCGGCAAGGGACACAACTATAACCAATCTTACACAAGTGTATAACTTATCAAAATATTCCTCCACCGAACAGATACCCAACAGTATTCACAACCAAGAATTACCATCAAATGAATAACTACCAATTGATATTAAATCCATAACACAGTAAATCTTAATTAAAATCACGTAATTCCTACTATCCGTCTCACGGGCATGCTTGACAACAACATATAGGTACTAGTCACCTCACCTATACGTTGGACATGGAATAATCATGTAGCAAATAAGACTCAACACTTATTCCATCAAGCTAAGGTTAAGCCAGACACTTACCTCGACTTCCACGATCAAAATCAAGCCTCAAGCACCGCTTTTCCTTTTGAACCCGACTCCGAAACGATCGTATCTAGACATAATTGACTTAATAACATCAATAAAAGCTAAATAATTCAATTTCAATGCTTAATTATAGACTTTCTAACATTCTACCCAAAAATTCAAAAATTGACCCCGGGCCTGCTTGGTCAAAATACGAGGTTCGGACCAAAACCCGATCACCCATTCATCCACGAGCCCGAATATGTAATTTATTTTGAAATTCGACCCCAAAACGAGGTCTAATTCCCAATTAATCAAAAAGCCCTAACTCTACCCAAATCCCTAATGTTCTACCCTTAATATCATGTTTTAGGCCTAGAAATCTAATGGGTGTTGATAAATATTGAAGGAAAAGAGTCTAAGGTTACATACCTATGAAGTTATGGTGAAGTTGCCTTCAAGAAATCGCCTAAGATGGTTTGGAGAAGAAGAAGTTATGAAAATGGGGTGAAATCCCGTAATGTATTCTGTTTTTGACTAAAAAAATAACTGGGCAGATTTAACCTATGCGATCGCGAGTGAGGAAATGCGATCGCATAATTGACTGACTCCAAAGCTCAGCGATTGCGACTGTGCAAATGCGATCGCACAGTGTAAGCCTACCCAGCCCCCCAGCCTTCCTATTTCTCTATGCGGTCGCAGCTTATGCTATGCGATCACATAGTGCTACAGACCCCCCCCCCCCCCCCCAAAACGATGCAATCAAAGCGCAAAGGCCCCTAATCCTCCCCAAGTG
>ML268276.1:74722-144692 GCA_005239495.1 Nicotiana undulata | reverse complement strand
GCTACAGACCCCCCCCCCCCTCCTAAAACGATGCAATGCGATCGCGAAGGACCCTATTCGATCGCATAGTGCATGACACCATACATCAGAAAATGCTCAAACACCAGAATTTTGCTAAGTTTAAACACCCTGATGCCTACCTGGAACTCACCCGAGCCTCGGGGCTCCAAACCAAATATGCACACAACCTAAAAAAAATCCGACGGACTTATTCGTACCAAAATAATATCATAAACATCGAATTAAACCCCAAAATCTATGAAATTTTTTCAAAACCTTCTAAAACTTCAAAATTTGCATTCATGGTCCGAATCACGTCAAATGAATTTCATTTCTTACCAAATTTCACAGATATGACACAATTATCATATAGAACCTGTACCGAGCTCCGGAACCAAGATACGGGCCCGATACCACATATTTCGCATATAATTACACTTTCAAAAATCTCTTATATTTTCAAAAAATAATTTTTTTTAAAATTCATTTCTCGGACTTGGGACCTCGGAATTCGATTCCGGGCATATGCACAAGTCCCATATTTTCCTATGGACCCTCCGGGACCGGCAAATCACGGGTCCGGGTCCGTTTACCAAAAATGTTGACTAAAGTCAACTTTATTCAAATTTCAAAACAAAATCATCATTTTCCTTAGTTTTCACATAAAGGCTTCCCAGTTACACGCCAGGGCTGCACACGTAAATCGAGGTGAGATAGAAGGAGGCTTTCATGACCTCGGAACACACAATTAGCTAGAAATACACTGGATGAACTTTTAGGTCATCACAATATCCACCTCTAAAACAAACGTTCGTCCTCGAACGGACATAGAAAGGTACCTGAATCTGTGAAAAGATGGGGATATCGGCTCCACATATCGGACTCGGACTCCCAAGTAGCTGCCTTGACAGGCTGACCTCTCCACTGAACACGGACCGAAGGATAACTATTCGATCTCAACCGACGAACCTGCCCGGCTAATATGGCTACTGGCTCCTCCTCATAAGTCAAATCCTTGTCCAACTGGACACTGCTGAAGTCTAGCACATGAGAGGGATCGACAAGGTACTTCCGAAGCATAGATACATGAAACACCGGATGCACGGCTGATAAACTCGGTGGCAAAGCAAGTCTGTAGGCCAGCTCTCCTACCTTCTCAAGAATCTCAAAGGGACCAATGTACCTAGGGCTCAACTTGCCCTTCTTTCCGAACCTCATCACGCCCTTCATGGGCGACACCCGAGGCAATACCCGGTCTCCTACCATGAATGTCAAAGCATGAACTCTGCGGTCTGCATAACTCTTCTGCCTGGACTGAGTTGTACGGAGTCTATCCTGAATGATCTTCACCTTATCCAAGGCATCCTGTACTAACTCTTAACCCAACAACCTAGCCTCCCCCGGCTCGAACCACCCAACTGGCGACCAACACCGCCTAACATACAACGCCTCATAAGGAGCCATCTGGATGCTCGATTGATAGCTGTTGTTGTAGGCAAACTCAGCTAAAGGCAAAAACTGGTCCCATGAGCCTCCAAAGTCAATGACACATGCTCGTAACATATCCTCCAAGATGTGAATAGTACGCTTGGACTGCCTGTCCGTCTGAGGATGAAATGCTGTGCTCAACTCAACCCGTGTGCCCAACTCACACTGAAATACTCTCCAGAAATGGGAGGTAAACTGAGTACCTCGGTCAGAAATAATGGACACGGGCACACCATGCAGGAGAACAATCTCCTTGATGTAGATCTTTGCCAGTCTCTCCGAAGAATACGAAACTGATACATGAATAAAGGGTGCTGACTTGGTCAGCCTATCCATAATGACCCACACCGCATCAAACATCTTATGAGTCCGTGGGAGTCCAACTACAAAATCCATGGTGATACGCTCCCACTTCCACTCGGGAATCTCAATCTACTGCATCAAACCACCGGGTCTCTAGTGCTCGTACTTAACCTGCTGACAGTTCAAGCACCGAGCTATATATGCCACAATATCTTTCTTCATTCTCCGCCACCAATAATGCTGCCGCAAATCATGGTACATTTTTGCAGTGCCCGGATGAATGGAATACCGAGAACTATGGGCCTCCTGCAATATCAACTCACGAAGGCCATTGACATCAGTCACACAAATGCGGCCCTGCATCTTCAAGACTCTTTCGTCATCAACCGTAACTTGCTTGGCACCTCCGTGCCAAACCGTATCCATAAGGACACATAAATGACGATCATCATATTGTCGGTCCCAAATACGATCAAACAATGAAGAACGGGCCACGGTATAAGCCAAAACACTACCAGTCTCAGAAACATCCAATCTCGTGAATTGATTGGCTAAAGCCTGAACATCTAAAGCAAGCGTTCGCTCCCCGACCGGAATATAAGCAAGAATACCCATGTTGACTGACTTCCATCTCAAAGCATCGGCCACCACATTGTCCTTCCCCGGATGATATAAGATGGTAATGTCATAGTCCTTCAACATCTCCAACCATCTTCTCTGCCTCATATTCAACTCTTTCTGCTTGAACATATATTGCAAACTCTTATGATCTGTGAACACCTCACATGACACACCATACAGATAATGCCTCCAAATCTTCGGTGCATGGACAATGGTTGCTAACTCTAAATCATGAACTGGATAGTTCTTCTCATGAACCTTCAGCTGGCGTGAAGCATAAGCTATAACCTTGCCATCCTGCGTCAACACTGCACCAAGTCCAACCAGTGAAGCATCACAATACACTGTATATGGCCCTGAACCTGTAGGCAAAACTAACACCGGTGCCGTGGTAAAGGCTGTCTTGAGCTTCTGAAAGCTCGCCTCACACTCATTTGACCACCTGGACTGGGCACCCTTCTGAGTCAACCTGGTCATCGGGGCTGCAATAGATGAAAAGCCCCTCCACACAACGACGGTAGTAACCCGCCAAACCCAAGAAACTCCTGATCTCCGTGGCTGAAATGAGTTTAGGCCAGTTCTTGACTGCCTCTATGTTCTTAATAGTTGTTCATAGCCAATTACAGAATTATCAGATAGCTTCACATTAACAATAATCTCCTTCCAAACCTCCACAATACTGATAACGAGATACGATGCTTGAAGACCTCGCAACTATTAGCGTGTCTCGTTTAACGCCACATGGTGTCCACCTACCTCATAGGTTAAAGCTCAATAATATAACACAGATTCAGCAATTACGCACAAATTTTTTTATACAAGTTTTAATTTTATTCAAATAAACCTAACATGCACGACTCCCTACTAGTACTGTAGTAAAAAATTTAATTTTTACAAAGGAAAATTTAAACGCAAAAATTTTCATCACCAGGATCTCGTCCTTATATAACATCCACCGCGGCTCGTAGCCCGACATAAACCTCTTGAATAATATTAAAATGCGAGGATAATCACAAGTAATATGCATATCGTGCCAATCGAAATATTTTATTTTCTTCTTTTAAATATTTTCCATTAAACAAAAATCACATCACATAATGATAGATGAAGCTATCCCCCAATAGGAGTTTTCACATAAGTATATTTAAGAAGTATGAAGCTCACTCATAAGTGGAGCACAATAGGAGGACCTTCCTTGATACTCAAAACCGAATCAAGTTAAAGAAATTATCAATTTATAATAACTAGAGATTGCTCTTGTAATAGTACCATCTGATGTAACGACCTCAGTCATACCATAGAAAATATATCGATGGGCTGGGTCTCCACCTCTAGGAGTCTGACCTCCACCTCTAACATTCTGACCCCTTCTCTAGTTGGTCATGTAAGTGGAGTAGTAAGTGAAATGAGGCACATAGCCTGGGTGCTCTGATGAAATGATTCAGCTGCTTATACCGAGTTTATACCAAATAACTGGAATAACCGTTGGAGGAATCTCGTAGCGGTGGTGCATTAAAAGAACTCATTGAAGCACCCCGAGTAATCAGATATATGGACTGGGCTGGTCGGTTGCCCGAGCCCCTACCATAATAATTTGTTATTGCAAAGTAGAATCCACTGAATCTTTTAGAACCTCGAGACCTCTTAGTCTCCTTAACTCCCCCTTTTCCTCATCCCAGACACATTCTAACATCTAAGCAATTTCTACCACTAGCTAAAATGAAGTATCAACTCGCCCTGAGCCGTACAATGTTTTTTCCCAATCATAATCGAGTCCTTCAATGAGTCTGGGGACTCGCCCTCTGGCTATATGAACCGAAGTAGGAGTATGACGGGCTAACTTATCAAACCTGATGGCATATCCTAACACCGTCATGGTGACCTGACGCAACCATTCAAACCCTATGCGCCAAGCATTATGGAGAGTCCGAGAAACAAACTCTTTCAAAAGCATTTACGAGAACTAAGTCAAGTAGTTGATGTTGCAATGGCTGGTCGTCCTCTTCATAGGCTTGTCACAAACACCAGCGGCCAATTTCTTCTTTTACTATGTTGACTCAACATTGCTAAGCTACCCTATTTATTCATATACTCTTCGTTATTCCTTGGGGTAACTCTTACCCCTATTGATGCAAAATGATCACAAAAGTATAGCTCTATACAGATAAATCTTGGCACAAACCATATAGTCTACAAGCTCGTCAACCACTATACTCCTTCTGGAGCACCACAAAATCTGCAACCGTGACTTCCACGCTGAGTAGACCTTCTGTGGATTTAAAGTTGGTTATATAACTCCTTTGGTACTGAGGTATAGGGTTATTAATGAGGTAGACATACCGCAAGTTCCAACTTTATCTCTTGCAAAATCCCAGGCCTTATACATTCCAGACCAAATCCGAGATAACATATGACCCCGTAATCTATTCCTTGACAGTGGACTTCCCCACTTGGCACGAAGTCGTAGGTCACAATCTGATAATCCACAATGTTAAACTTCACAACTCATATAAATCAACTCCGTTGCTTTCAACTCATTCCCATGTTCTGCAATACTTCATATCAGCGGTCAAGAAAATCATGTGGGTCCATAAAAGATGTACCACTTAAATGGAGTGGGAATAGTTTGGTAAACTTGTCCAACCTCAATAAACGGACTAGTGCATCCTGCAACACTGGAGTAGCTATAAATCTTTCTGGAATCTGAACTTAGTCCAACATGTACCGACCGAGCTAGAGCCTCCGCGTCTAGATCTATTTGATGCTTTACAATAGGTGTTGTTGATGTTCGAGCTCTTGACTAAGCTTTGCTTCTGTCTCTTCCCCTAATCGTAGTTGTCATGGCGCCTCCACTTCTTGTCCAGGTGTAGACACATTGCGTGTTGTCGAGATTTGCGAGAGGACAAGAATAGACGAGTTCAATCATTAGTGATAGAATAAATTCGCACGATAGAGTAGAATAGAAGTGATATTGTTCCTAACTTTATAGTCTCTGAGAGACAAGTACAGACGTCTCCGTACCGATTCCTCAGACTCTACTAAGCATGTCCGTGAATTGTGAGACCTAAGCAACCTAGTGCTCTGATACCAACTTGTCAAGGCCCGAAATTCCCATCGTCGGGACCGTGATGGCGCCTAACGTTGAGCCCGCTAGGCAAGCCAACGTAATTAATCAAATTTATTAAAAACCGTCATTATTAAGTGAGAAAAAGTGAAATGCGATTTTTCCCATAAGTAAAAGCTTAAAATGAAAACGGATAAAAGAAATACATAACTAAATCAACAAATTTTACGAATTCTCAAAATAACCAACCCAGATCTTCGGAGTCACAATGTCACGGACTATCTAAGATTAATACATATAAATGTCTGAAAGAAATAATACATCTTTTTTGAAATACTAAAACAGAAATGACGAAGTGGAAGGGGACGCCAAGGCCTGCGGACGCCTGCAAGACTACCTCAGTGTCTCCGAGTGGACTGAAGGAAGCCGCCTAGCTCAATATCCACTGGGTTCTGTACCGGGATCTGCACAACAAAAATTGTGCAGGTGTAGTATCAGTACAACCGACCCCATGTACTGAGTAAGTGCCGAGCCTAACCTCGGTGAAGTAGTGACGAGGCTAGGACACGACAAATAATATAACATGTGCAATCTAATAATATATAAAAGAAATAAGACCGGAAGTAAACAGTTAAGTACAAAAATGGGGGGAAACATGATAGGGAAAAAGGGTAGATATTACTGGAATAACGGAACAAAGCAACAGTTTAAATATCAAAATAACAACAGGAATAAACAACACAAAACAAGCAAGTGCACGACATCACTCTTCGTGCTTTTACTCTCATCCTCACAATAAGTAAATAGAAACGACACGGTATGTCCCCTCGTGCTAAAATATCATAAACATGGCACGGAATGTCCCCTCGTGCTAAAATATCATAAACATGGCACGCAATGTCCCCTCGGGCTAAAATGTCATAAACACGGCACAAAATGCCCCCTCGTGCTAAAATATCATAAACATGGCACGGAATATCCCCTCGTGATAAAATATCATAAACAATAGTTTGGCAAGGAAAAATCAACAACAAGAACCATAAATCACAATATCCCTGCAAGGGAACAATCAACAAAAATAATACCGTCCCGGCAAGGGACACAACTATAACCAATCTTACACAAGTGTATAACTTATCAAAATATTCCTCAACCGAACAGATACCCAACAGTATTCACAACCAAGAATTTCCATCAAATGAATAACTACCAATTGATATTAAATCCATAACACAATAAATCTCAATGAAAATCACGTAATTCCTACTATCCGACTCACGGGCATGCTTGACAACAACATATAGGTACTCGTCACCTCACCTATACATTGGACATGGAATAATCATGAAGCAAATAAGACTCAACACCTATTCCCTCAAGCTAAGGTTATGCCAAACACTTACCTCGACTTCCACGATCAAAATCAAGCCTCAAGCACCGCTTTTCCTTTTGAACCCGACTCCGAAAATATCGTATCTAGACATAATTGACTTAATAACATCAATAAACGCTAAATACTTCAATTCCAATGCTTAATTATAGACTTTCTAACATTCTACTCAAAAATCCAAAAGTCGACCTTGGGCCCGCTTGGTCAAAACACGAGGTTCGGACCAAAACTCGATCACCCATTCATCCACGAGCCCGAATATGTAATTTGTTTTTAAATCGGACCCCAAAACGAGGTCTAATTCCCAATTAATCAAAAAGCCTTAACTCTACCCAAATCCCTAATTTTCTACTCTTAATCTCATGTTTTAGGCCTAGAAATCTAATGGGTGTTGATAAATAATGAAGGAAAAGAGTCTAAGGTTATATACCTATGAAGTTATGGTGAAGTTGCCTTCCAAAAATCGCATAAGATGGTGTGGAGAAGAAGAAGTTATGAAAATGGGGTGAAATCCCGTAATATATTCTGTTTTTGACTAAATAAATAACTGGGCAGATTTAGACCTATGCGATCGCGAGTCAGGAAATACAATCACATAGTTGACTGACTCCAATGCTCCGCGATCGCGACTGTGCAAATGCGATCGCACAATGTAAGCCTACCCAGCCCCCAGCCTTCCTATATCTTTATGCGGTCGCAGCTTATGCTATGTGATCGCATTGTGCTACAGACCCCTCCATCCTAGAACTGTGCTATGCGATCGCGAAGGACCCTATGCGATCGCATAGTGCATGACACCAGACATCAGAAAATGCTCAAACACCAGATTTTTGCTAAGTTTAAACACCCCGACGCCTACCCGTAACTCACCCGAGCCCTCGGCGCTCCAAACCAAATATGCACACAACCTCAAAAACATCCTACAGACTTATTCGTGTAATCAGATCACCAAAATAACATCATAAACATCGAATTAAACCCCAAGCACAATGAAATTTTTCCAAAAACTTCTAAAACTTTAAAATTTGCATTCATGGTCCGAATCACGTCAAATGAATTCTGTTTCTTACCAAACTTTACAAATATGACACAATTATTATATCGAATATGTACCGGGCTCCAGAACCAAGATACGGGCCCGATACCACAGATTTCACATATAGTTACACTTTAAAAAATCTCTTATATTTTCAGAAAACAATTTCTTTTAAAAATTCATTTCTCGGACTTGGGACCTCGGAATTCGATTCCGGGGATACGCCCAAGTCCAATATTTTCCTACAGACCCTCCGGGACCGTCAAATCACGGGTCCGGGTCCGTTTACAAAAAATGTTGACCAAGTCAACTTTATTCAAATTTCAAAACAAAATCATCATTTTCCTCAGTTTTTCACATAAAGGCTTCTCGGCTACACATTCGGGTTGTGCACGCAAATCGAGGTGAGATAGAAGGAGGTTTTCATGACCTCGGAATACAGAATTAGCTAGAAATACATGGTATTACCTTTTGGATCATCACACAAACAGTCCAGGAAAAATCACAAACAAGAACAAGATAAAGACTAACTAACATGGTGCACAATGTATCAAATAGGGAAATTAGGTAAAACAGGTAGGCATGCTTCTTCCTAATCTAAACTACACAAGTAGCACATTAAACAGTGAAATAAGAGTAAAATGACTTATGGCATGGGTAGGAAAAATGGAATTTTAGCAACAATGGCTCGTGTACGTACTCGTCACCTCACGTACACGGTGTCCATACAACAAATAGTGTCAAAACAACCTAAGGGAAGTCCCCAACAAGGAGTTAGGCAAGCCACTTACCTCGACTGCTCTACTCTACTCGAAACCGCGTTCTTGCCACAAGTGCCCGACTCTGAATGGCCCAAATCTATTCAATTCAATTGCATAATATAAATATCACTTTAAGAAATCAATCTAGCTAATTAGTTCAAGGCTCATATGCGAAATTAGGAAAATTGCCCATAACTTTCCCCGGGCCCACGTCTCGAAAACGAGTGAAAGTTACAAATTTAGAACACCCATTCACTCATGAACTCACTCGAACAAGAATCATCAAAATCCGACGTTAAAATCTCCTAAAATCCTCATATTTCTACTTGGGGAACTTCCTCCCATTTTCATGATTTTCACCCAAATTCATTGATTAGATTGAAGAATTGCTATGGGTTAATGATCTACAAGTGAATTAATGTTAGAAATCGTTACCTATGAATTTTCTCCTCATAACCCAGTGAAAATCGCCAAATTTTGAGCTCCAAACCGTTTTAGAAGATATGAATTTCAAACCCTAGGATTTTATATTAACAGCTCAGTAATTCCGCACCTGTGGAAAATGCATCGCAGGTGCGAAAACTCACTAAAAGGGCTGGGGCCGCACCTGCGGTCACTAGGTCGCATCTGCGGAACCCCGTCCTCACCTGCGAGCTTGGCTACCCCTGACCAAAACCGCACCTGCGAAGCCTATATCCGCACCTTCGTGTCCTCACCTGCGGCTCCCCTTCCGCAGGTGCGAAACACCAAAACCAGCAATGCTTCAGCTGGTTTTCTAAGTCCAAATCATCCCGTTGAGCATCCGAAACATCCCCAAAGCCCCCGGGACCTCACCCTAACTTACCAACCAGTCCCAATACCCTATCCAAACTTGGTCGAGCCTTCAAAACACATCACATAACATCAAAATCACCAATTATGCATGGATTCAAGCCTAAGAACTTATAAAATTTCAAAAATTCACAACTGATGCCGAAAGACGTCAAAACTAATCCGATTGACCTCAACTTTTACACACAGGTCATAAATGACACAATGGACCTATATCCACTCTCGGAACTCCATTCCAAGCCCAATATCAAAATTTCACTATCTGCTGAAATCGCCGAAATTCTAACTTTCGCCAATTCAAGCCTAAATCTACTTCAGACCTCTAAAACACATTCCGGACACGCTCCTAACCCTGAAATTACCCAACGGAGCTAACGGAGTTGACAGAATTCCATTCCGAATCCGTCTTCACATAGTTCCAACTACGGTCCGATTTCTAAAGCTTAAACTCATATATAGGGACTGTGTGTCCCAAAACTCCCTAACATTCACAACTAAACGTTCCGACAAATCCCAAAAGTAGAAATAGACATGGGGGAAGAATTTATTAGGGGATCGTGGCTCTAACTCTCAAAACAACCAGCCAGGTCGTTACAATACAATAACTATCCGGAATACAAATTGGACAGAAAAGAAAATACAATATTCTGAAGGAGACTCTACCGGCTGCGGGTCGTCTCGAGTGGTGCACCATATCAACCAGGCCACTGCGCCAAGCTAGGCCCCTACATATGCATGTACATGTGCAACAAAAATGCACAGCAAGTGTAGTATGAGTAGAAAAATAAAGTGTACTCAGTAAGTATCCCGCCTAACCTCAAAAAGGTGGTGACAAGAGGTCGACTTTGACAATTACTATAGGTCAAATTAATATAATCAAGTGTGACGCTAAGCATGGATGGCGTAATTAATGAACAAATAACGACAGGAAGGAATAACTTCTTTCATAATTACCATTTTAGTCTCTTTCCAGTTGACAACTTATATCTCAAGGCCATTAAACGGTTCAAATCACAGAAAGCAGTCAACAAATATCATGCGCAAGAAATGCCGAGGTCATGTGACCTGGTCCAACATAAATGTAAATTGTGCACTGGCAGAGGGTCAAACAGCGCGAAGTATAGATGCATCTGTTACCCCGCTCGCGAATCATCCATGCGACGCGGTCAAACCTAAATAATAGAGTTACCCCGCTCGCGAATCATACATGCGATGCAGGTACTCATAAATACACACATTCAAACAGGTTTTTTTTGGAGGCACTGGACTCCTAAGGCTGGGAAGGGGCAGAGGTTGTGGTCTTGGCTTAAAGAAGGGAGAGCATTTGATGAAGAACACCCTCATTCTTCTCCTTTTTTTGGCTAATTCAGCTTTGAGAGCATCCCGCTCAGCTTCAACCTCTGTAAGGCGAGATTTCAAACGAAGGATCTCCGCATCCTTTATCTCACCTTCCTGCACAAGCCTCCTGACCTTGCCATTAACAGGCAGTTTCCTGGATGAACCAGGTTCATCCTCAGGAATATTCACAATGTAGTCACAGGTCATCAGTGTGTTCTTCCCAAAATAGTCCTTGGCAGTTTCCATTTCAGCCTTCTTCACTGGAACCTTGAAGTGAGGAAGCACAACAGTCAGGATAAACCCATAAGGTATAGTGTATGCCTTGGCTCCATTCACAACCCTGTCCAAGAGTTGGATGATGAAGGCAGGCCAATTGATCTGTTTACCCCTGTACAAGCATTCCATAAGTGTGAGATCCATGTAGCTGGCAATGTGCCTTCAGTCTTGCCTAGGCAGCAGAAATTTGATCACAAACTCAAAGAACAGTTTGTGTTGAGGCCTCATCTCACTCTTAAACACTGCCCTGGGCTCAAGTTCTTTCTCATTCTCACTGAAAAACCTGGTGATTTGAAGAGCTGTGGGCAAACCATCCATATTAGGCCACCTTTGCCTTGTGTAATCATCATAACCCTCAGAAGGGATATGCAGTATTTGCCCCAACTCCTTTGCATCAAATGAAATCTCAACTCCTTGAACCTTGGAGGATACCCTGCCATCTTTGACAATTGCGTTGGCCATAAATTCAACCAACTCATTCCTAGCCAGCCTTCCCTCAAGGTGAAGAACCATGTCCTTCCACCCTTGCATATCCAAGGTATCCATCAGGAAAATCATCCCTGATTCCTCAAGGTCTCTAAACAACTTCCCCTTCAAGATAGTACTCTTTCCAAACATTGTGAGTTTGTCAGTCTCCTCACCAGACACTTCCACTTCTTCTCCACTCCATTACTCATCATCAACAATCTTTACTTTCTTTGACTCAGACCTAGTTCTCTTTGCAACTGTTGAGGGTGTGGCAGACACAGATGATGACTTCTTGGAAGAAGCCTTAGCTTTCTTGGGTTTTGGTGTCTCAACCTTAACTTGTGTTGGTTGCTCCTCCTGATGGACCAGGTCCATCTCATCGTCATCAACAAGAACTGCCTCAACGAGCTCTCCAACCTGTGCCTTTACCTTAGCAGACTTCTTCTTCTTTCTCCCTCTCAGAGCTTTTTCCAATTCTTCTTCTCCTTGCCTAACAGTGCTTCTAGTAGCACGACTCTTTGGGGCAGGAGCATCAGCAGAAGATGAAGCTTTCCTCTTCTTAGTTGAAACAGGGGTAGTAGCTTTCTTGGATTTTTGAGTTCGCTTCTTTTTGGGATTGTAGGACTCCCCCAACCTTTTCATTAACTCAGCCAACGTTTCCTCAATAGATGAACCAGGTTCATCTACTGCTTGTTGTAGACTTTCCAGACCTGCTGTTGCTTCCCCAAAATTGCTTCCCCCATAAAGCTTTGAATCCTTCCTCAACAATCACAGGAGCGGCGCCATAAATAGCCAGAGTGGCACCTTCCTTCCCAGATCCCCTGTCTGAACTCCCTTATCCCTCTGTCTCAATGTTTATATTTTTCCCAATTTTTCTTCGCCTATCCGGTACCTCTATATCCACTATCGACCCAATCAAGATAAACCTGTTTTCAGCCATTTTAGTTGCAGACCCAACTTCAAGATTTCCCTTTTCAGTGTCAGATGAACCTGGTGCTTCATCCTCATTCGCAGATTTGAAGGACTCACTAGAAGATTCAGAGTCTTGGTCCTTGTTGGCTTGAAGTTTCTCATTTAATTTTCTGGCAAGAGAACCAGATGCAACTGTTTTCCTGGCCAACATTTTTACTCTACGTTTTTTGAGGGCTGAAGTGGGGCTAGGTGTTACGGTTGAGACTGATTAGGGTGAAGGAGTGGGTTCAGGGATAGGTTCCGGAACTGGAGGGTTTTGAGGGGTTGAAGACCTAGTGGGAGAGTGTGAGCTGTATACAGATGGAGAGTTAGAACCAGTGTCTTCAAGACCGACCCCGTAGTCAGGGGTGGTTGATGAAGATGAAGTAGAGGGTGGTGTAGAAGACATTGTTATGAAGATTTGGGGAGAGAAGAATGTTGATAACTTTGGCATGAGAGGAATGATGAACTTGGTTCGACGGTTATGCATTTGAAGAGGGGAGGTAATGATGGCCTTTTAAAGATGTGGTTATTAATTGTACAACGGGCGTAATGCTTGGTCAAGTGGGAGTCTAATCGCTGCAAGAGTGTCAGTGATTAGACAGTTATGATTCCCTAAATCTAGGCTAATTAAGGTTCGATGGGACTCTTTGAAACGGGTTCATTTTGGGATAAGTACTGAAATTTTGAAATGAACCAAATATAGATAGAGTCCTGCTCATGTGTGACTATAATTATTTCAATAAGTGTATGGTGATGAGCACGTACCTTGTCAGTCAGATGAACCAGCAGCGATGAACCAGGTTCATCGTGTTATTGTCTTTAATTTGCCTCAATTTACAAAGATATAAAAACACCATTAGCAACCAGGGAATCATATTAATACATGGCAAGAGAGTATGGCAGTAAAGTCATGATACTGAGCAATGATTAGTTTGGTTAGTTACCTATTTTTAGTGTTTCTAGCCAAAATAAAATCATTTTGTTTATCAATTAGGTGATCTTAAGCATCCCCTGTTCTAGCATGTTTCTCTCAAAATGCTCCCTACTTAGTGCCTTAGTGAAGATATCTGCAATTTGTTTGTCAGTAGCACAAAATTCGATTGAGATCATTCCTTTTTTATAGTTATCTCTTAGGAAATGGTGTCTGACATCTATGTACTTGGTTCTCTTATGATGAACCGGGTTCTTCGTCATGCTAATTGCACTAGTGTTGTCACAGAAAATAGGAATGCATCCAACCTCTATACCAAAATCCATGAGTTGTTGCTTGATCCATAGCAACTGAGCACAACATGAGGCTGCAGCCACATATTCAGACTCAGTAGTAGACAAGGCTATTGAATTTTGTTTTGTTTCTTGGTAGCCCAAGACACAAGGCAAGAGCCCAAAAAGTGAGCCATGCTTGAGGTACATTTCCTGTCAACTAGGAAACATGCATAATCTGCATCAGCATATCCTACAAGGTCGAAATTACTACCTTTAGGATACCAAAGACATAAATCAGTAGTGCCCTTCAGATATCTCAGAATTCTCTTCACTGCAGTAAGATGGGTCTCCGTTGGATTTGCCTGAAATCTAGCACACAGTCCTACACTGAACACAATATCAGGTCTGTTGGCAGTGAGATATAATAAAGACCCAATCATCCCTCTGTATAGCTTTTGATCAATGGATGAACCAGGTTCATCCATATCTAATTTTGTAGTTGTGGCTATGGGGGTGTCAATTTCTTTTGAGTCTTCCATTTTAAATCTTTTGAGCAATTCTTTCACATATTTTTGTTGATGGATCATTGTTCCATTTGAGTTTTGCTTGATTTGCAAGCCTAAAAAGAAGTTTAGCTCACCCATCATACTCATCTCAAACTCACTCCCCATAAGTTTAGCAAATTCCTTACTCAATTTTTCAGAGGTTGCCCCAAATATGATATCATCCACATATATTTGCACAACTAGAAGATCTATACCGTTTTCCTTTAAGAACAAGGCATTTGTATCCATGTTCTAGCAGGAATTTTGATAGTCGCTCATACCATGCTCTTGGTGCTTGTTTGAGTCCGTACAAAGCCTTGTCAAGTTTGTATACATGGTCAGGTGACTCCTTGCTTTCAAAACCTGGATGTTGTTTGACAAATACTTCTTCCTTTAGATAACCATTGATGAAAGCACTCTTTACATCCATCTGATGGAGAGTAAATTCCATGTGTGCAGCAAATGCTATAAGAAGTCTGATTGCCTCCAGTCTTGCCACAGGAGCAAAGGTCTCATCATAGTCAATTCCCTCTTCTTGACTATATCCTTGGACAACCAGTCTGGCCTTGTTTCTTGTAACAGTTCCATCCTCATCGAGTTTGTTCCTGAAGACCCACTTTGTGCCAATCACTGATCTGTCTAGTGGTCTGGGTACCAAGTGCCATACTTGACTTCTTTCAAATTGATTCAGCTCTTCTTGCATGGAATTTACCCAGTCAGCGTCTTGTAAGGCTTCACCAATGTTCTTTGGTTCGATCAAGGATAGAAAGGCATCAAACCCACACAGATTTTTCAAAGAGGATCTTGTTTTGATTCTGGATGTCAAATCTGTTATGATGTTCTTGAGAGGGTGAGAGCTTTGATATCTGTGTGGTTTGAGCACCAGTTGTTCACTTATAGATGATCTAATGGTGTCTTGTTGTTGTGGAACAGGATCAGGGCCAAGGTCCAGAGTGATTTGCTGTTGAGTTCCCCGTGTCATGTTGATTGGGGTAGTTAGACCTGGTCCATCACCTGTTCCATCTTCCATATTTGCTTCAATTTGTTCACTACTTCTGACCAGTCCAAGCTCCTCATCTTCTGGTTCCTGTCTCTCAGAAAGAGTGTTAGTTTCATCAAAGACAATATGCACACTCTCTTCTACACATATAGTTCTTTTGTTATATACTTTATAGGCTTTGATATGTGATGAATATCCCAAGAATACTTCTTCATCACTTCTGGGATTGAATTTACCTAGGGAATCTTTGCCATTGTTGTGCACACAGCATTTGCATCCAAAAGCCCTAAGGTGGGATATGTTGGGCTTTCTCCTTTAAGTAATTCATAAGTAGTTTTCTCTACCAGTGGTCTGGTCATGTATCTATTTATTATGTAGCATGCAGTGTTCATTGCTTCTGCCCAGAAGCTGTGGGGTAGTTTGCTAGAAAGAAGCATGGTTCTAGAAATATCTTCAAGAGTTCTGTTCTTTCTTTCAACAACCCCATTTTGCTATGGGGTTCTAGGGGTAGAAAAGTTGTGATTTATACCATGTTCGTCACAGAATTCAGCAAACTTTGCATTCTCAAATTCAGTACCATGATCAGATCTTATTGATGCTAGTTGATTTCCCAACTGTTTTTGAGTTTTTCTAACAAATGAAGTGAACATATCAAATGCTTCATCTTTAGATGTCAGAAATAAGGTCCAAGTGAACCTTGAGTAATCATCAAATAGAACCATTAAATATTTCTTACCACCTCTGCTCAGAGTTATCATAGGACCACATAGGTCCAATGAACCAGTTCCAACGTCCTGGTGGTACTGACCATTTTCTTGCTTTTGAATGAGGATCTTACCTGCTTCCCCCTTGCACATGCCTCACAAACTTTGTCTTCCTTGAACCTAATGCTAGGAAGCCCTACCACTAAGTCCTTAGAGACTAATTTGTTAAGCTGATTTAGACTCGCGCGACCAAGTCGTTTGTGCCAAAGGAGGGGATGACTGTCCAACACACTTAAGCAAGTCAGTTCATTTTCTGATAGTGTGGAAAAGTCTATGACATAAATGTTATTCATTCTTTTTCCCTGCAAAACAATCTTGTCAGTAAGAAGGTTAATCACAAAACATTTTGTGGAAGTGAAAGCAACCAGGTTACCTCTGCCACACAATTGTGACACACTGATCAGGCTATATTTCAAGCCATCTATCAAGTACACATGTTCAATGGAACGTGTGTCATCCTTACCTACCTTACCAACCCCAATAATTTCACCTTTTTCCATTTCCAAAGGAGATATTTCATCCTTTGAGGTTTTCAAGTGAAAGGAACTGTTCCTTGTTCCCTGTCATATGTTTTGAGCAACCACTATCCAAGTACCAAATTTGGCTGCTTCCTCTCGCTTGAACCTACAAAAAGAGATAAGGGGTTAGTCTTAAGAACCCAAACTAGTTTGGGTCCTTTTCTATGAGAGAAAGGATGAATTAAGCTTTTTCTGGCCCAATTTGGTAATCGATTTTTTCTTTTAACAAATCTCTCATTTCTTCGACAGGCCTGCTCTTTTGCGGTACACTCAATTTTTTAATGACCAGCCTTACCACAGTGGGTGCAAATTTTATTCTCAGGGAGAGTGAGATACTTGCTTTTGGGATCCCACTTGGGCAATTGACTCCCAAAGCCAAGTCCTCTCTGGTTGCTACTATGATTTTCTTGAAGCCATGTCAAGGCATCAGAGGATTTATTCTATTTGCAAGTTTGATCTAATTCATTTTTGACTTTACCAAGTTCTTCTTTAAGTGTCCTTATCTGTTCATCCTTAGTATACATCTTATCCTTTAGTTTTCCCACATTTTCTTCTAACATGATATGAGAATGATCAACAATCTTTTTACTAGTTCCTAGCTTTAATTTTAAAATTTCAGATTTTAGCTCTAGAATCTTAGTTTCAAGTGGATGAACCTGGTTCATCAAAACAATGTTTTTCTTTTCAGATTCACTTACTCTGATTTCCAGGTTCATGCATTTTGCTTTTATCATTGCACACTCTTTAGAGAATTGTTCTTTCTCTTTGGTTGTTTCTTCGGAATCATCCATGAAATCAAGTAGCAACTCGGAGAGTTTTTCTTTAGATAGGAATTTTATTTTGTTTTTGAGATGGGATATACTTACCTCTGGTTCTTCATATGATTCCTCATCAGATTCGCCAATTTCCATGAGCGCCTGTTCTTCATTCTCACCATCTTCTGATTCTTCATCTGAGCTTTCCCCTCAAACAGCAACCATAGCTTTTGTTGTGGTTTTCTTGGGTTGGACCAGTTCCTTCTTCTTGTTCCTTCTTTCAAATCTCTCCTTTTTCCATTCCACTTCCCACTGAGGATAGTTCTTGATATGGTGGTCAGTCTTTCCACACTTGTAGCATCCCTCGTTGGTGGGCCTTTCTGGAGCTTTTGCTTTGTTGTAGTTTCCACCTCTTGAGATGCCTTTCTTCCTTATGAGAAAGTTTCTGAATTCTTTGGTAATAATGGTCATCTCGTCCTCCTCTAGATCTTCTCCCTCAGTGATTCTCAGTGTTAGACTCCTTTCCTTCTTTGGAGCATCCATTTTCATTGTCTGCCTTCTAAGTTCACAGGCAGTAAGATTTCCAATTAGCTCGTCCAATCTGAGGGTTGCCATATTTTTGGATTCCTGGATAGCAGTGATTTTACTTTCCCAGGAATTTGGTAAGACCCTTGTCAGGATCTTCTATACCCTGTCCTCTTCAAGAATGACTCTACCAAGAGACTTAAGTTCATTTGTCAAAGTTATAAACCTTGTGTACATCTCTTGGATTATCTCTCTTTCTTTCATATTGAAGTTTTCATACTGAGAGTATAGTAGAGTACCTCTTGATCTTTTCACTTGAGGTGTTCCTTCGTGGGCTACTTGTAAGGTATCCCAAATTTCTTTGGCAGTGATGCAACTTTGAATCCTACTATAATCGTCTAGACCTAGTCCACAAATCAGCCACTTTTTGGCCTTAGCATTTTTCTCCCATTTCTTCAGATCCTCAGCAGTGCAGTCAGCTCTAGTTTTTGGTACATCTACTCCTTCAGCAGTCTTCTTCATGGTGGCTAGAGGACCATCAGTGACTATATCCCAGAGTTCATAGTCTTCTTCAATCAAGTGATCCTTCATCATGTTCTTCCACCAGGAGTAATACTGGCCATTAAAGAGTAGTGGCCTTGCAGTTGATTGACCCTCCCAGTTTCCAGGTGGTGCACTCATATTGATCTTTTTCAAGGTGTTAGCCTTTTTAAGGATAACCTGCTCTGATACCAATTGATGTTTTATACGTCAATACCACACAAGAGGGGGAGGGGGGGGGTGATTTGTGTGGTGTCAAATTTTTCGAGTGCAGTCTCTATAGAAGAACCTGGTTCTTCTTGGTGTTCCAACTTCTACAGTTTGCGGAAAAGTAATTGCAGAATTTAAAGAACACAACAATTTTACGTGGAAAACACCTGGCTCAAAAGGTGAAAAAACCACGACCTACTTCCCAGTAGGATTTTCCCAAACTCTTCACTATGTCAATGAGCCAAACAACATTTACAAAATAAACTCTTTTGTAAACCTAAGGACTAACTCTAATCCCTTTGTGGCAAACTAGCCTCTAGCTAATTGCGACAAACTTCAAGTTAACTCTAACTTGAACAGTGTGTACCTATTACAATTGCTTCTAGATAAAGCTGAAAGATACAATATGTAATCACCTACTACAACCAACTAGACTCAAAAGACAACAGATGGAACAAGTTCTTCTAGCTGGTTCAAGTAGCTTTTATGTCGCACAAGGATTCTGCTTGCAAAATTGCTTTGATAATTTTGCTTTCAGTTCTTGTTTCACTTCTGTGTTTGTGCGTAAATTCTTCAGTAGGAATGCTTCAACCTTTTATAGAATCAGTAGTTGAGATGTTGTTGTTCAGTTCTAATGCAACTGTTCTTTGGTGGAAGAGTTTGTGTTTATCCTAACTTTCTTGATCTTGATTCTGTCCTACCTGAAATCGAACTCCATCTTCTTATCAATTTGCAACCTTTTCGCTTAGGAGATAACCTTTTAGTTCACAGATAATGTTTATCTCCTGTGCATGGACGCTTCTCGTGTCAATGGATCTGCTTGACTATGTTTGCCCTGATGGACCTGGTTCAACTGGGTTGACATTTGTCAAATTTCAAAACCATGTAGTGACTTGATTCAACAAAGTCACATACAATAAATATTTTAAAAAGAAAGAAAACAAGATTCAAAACTTACCCACAACTTATTCAAGAGTAATATTTCGAATTTCGCCGTATTATATCAATAAGAAATAAATATTTTTGGTGATTAGTAAGAAAGAAAAATTGAATTTCAAAAGCTTTGGAAGATGAAAAGAATCTGCAATTTGGGGGGTTGGGGGGGGGGGGGGGGGGGGGGGGGGGGGGGAGATAACTTTGGGTAAGCAAGATTTTGGTAAGCGAGATCTTTTACTATGGGTAAGAATAATTTTGGGTGATTGTTAAGAAAGAGAAAAGATATTTTGTAATCATTTGGAAAAGAAAAGAATCTTAAATATAGGAGGAGTTATTGGAAATGAGGATTGAGTGTCATGTAACTGATATGCTAGATTTAAGAGGTCTTGAATTTCTTCTTTTTTATGGTTTTGTATATAACTAGTAAATATAGATATACAAAGTAATTAATAAGGAATCTAAAGAAAGATGGTAAATAGGTTTCTATTATAGTATATCCAGGTAAAAACCCCAAAAAATATTATGTACTAATTATGAAGATTCGAGTATTACTATAATTTAAAATTTTAAAACATTTCTACTATTAAAAATGTAGGCAATCATAAACATTGTACTTTTTTCCTATAAATTTCAATATTGTCTAAGCGGAAATGAAGTAAAATCCACCATAAAATTTTGCTGAGACCTCAAAATTTGGACCCTAAAGCAAAGATTTTACTATCTTCTTCCTTCAACCCTGGAGTGGCAACGCCTTTTCCGAAGCAAAATTTGAATAAGGCTATTACAGAAAATTTGAACGTAAGAACAGCAATCCTACGACTTTCTCAGAAACCGCAGGCTGAAAATTCCCTTTGTAAGCTAAATCAGAGTACGTTTAACGAAGGGTCGTTGTTACCCTCAAATATGTTACAAACTTTATTAGCTCTTGATATACGTGCAGGTGACAATGCATGCAATAGGAAGGCTCTTGTACTCTACGCTAAAAAGGAAGCAAAGAACAAAAAAATAAGAAAAGGAAAAGTATTTATTTAATTTACTAATTAGTATATTCCAAATTTCGCTAGCTCACTTTCTATTGTGGAGGTGTAAAATTAGAGTTTTACCATGTCATATTTTTTATTTTTTTATTCTGACATGAGTGGTATGCAACTGACTATTCCTGGTCTTTTTTCTTTTTCCTTCACCAGAAAAAAGAAATGCAGTATTGTAGAGGGAAAGATGTAGAGAAACAAAAGAAAGATTGAAAAGAACATTTATGTTTGAACCGGATATTGGATTCAATAAAAGTAGATGGAATAAGGAATCTGAATGAAAATGCAATTTGTAACTCAGGCAATATATATACATCTACTCATGTATATTTTCCAAAAACCTTATTTTCTCATGTATTTTTTTTCTTTTTCATTAGCTTCATTACAACTCACGCTTACATGCAAGAGAAACATTCCCAGTAATAAATTGCATTCTTTTGAATCAAAGCTAGGCAAGGCAGCCTCCCATTCCCTTCATCATGATTCATGTGCAACAAACCTGTAATATACAAAACTATAATCAAAGTTGATACCCACGGACGATGGCGGAGTCAGGATTTCCGCTAAGAGATTCAAAAAAGAAAAATATTTGAAAAGATTGTAGCTAGTCAAAATTGAACCAACACCTTACAAATGTTTTGAACCCCCTTGACATCAAACTATGCTTTTGGGCTGTGTCATGAAGATTCAAAACATAATATATAAAGATAAAAATAAATATGTCGATATATATACATTGTAATTTTCCGTCCCTGCCCACGAAAATATAGGAACAAAATTTTGGATACCAAAGCAAATAATAACCATACCCGGAAACAGGAATTGAAACAATTTTTTAGCCAATGCGACTTCTTGACAGTACCCTTTTGGTTTGTGATTAAACAATAATTATCATTTTCAGAACATGAATTGCGTGGAGATGTCAAGAAAATTCTTTTTGGAAGAACTAAAGGAGACCATATGCTACTTTGCTCATAATCAAAATCGAACTCTGAAGCATCAAAGTATTTCCCCAAAAGTCTCTCTGATGTTGACTTGGAAACCAGTTGAATAAGTGCACTATCTTCATGTTCTTGGGACGACAACGACAACGACGATGACGATGATGATATTGAGGACAGCTTTTCAGACATGGCTATGATGTTTTGACAGTTGATGGTAGAAAAAACTAGTGCTAAATAAAAGGTAGGATTGAGAAAAAGAGTATCAATCATAGACAAATTTAAACTGATGATTGAGTTCTCTGTGTTTTAGAACCAGTTGTATTTCATTTTCAACTTGGACTGCAAGTTTTGGGTATTTATAGAAAGCTGCAATTTTGCTGCTTTACTTTTTACTTCAATTTTATCTGCTTCTTCTAATATGGATTATGCACCCATTTACCTGCATTGGGTGTTTACACCTAGCTAAATAATTAGCCTTAAGAATTAACAAATCAAAGTAAAAATACTTGTCACTTAACCATGGTTAAGTATTAAAAAGTGTTTATGGAAGACATATGTCTCTATTTTAGTCTCTCATATCTTTACGTACTTTTTTCGGTCTAAAATAAGTGATTTTTTACCTTTTTCTTTGTGGTCCAAAATGAGTAATTTTTTCAGATTTCAAGAATGAATTAATTATTTTTTTCTTACATTGTCCTTGGAGTAAATAGTGTGGGAGTATGTGTTAGAAGTGGTTATGTGGAGAAATAGTAAATGTTAATATGGTAAATTTCATTATTAATAACGTTAAAAGATAAATTTTTTAATATGTGTGAAAACATTCAAAAAATTAATTATTTTGGACCGGAGGAAGTAATAATCATGTGATACCAATTTGTATCCTGAGATTTCGCCAGGGAATTTTCCCAGACGATATGGCTCACTCTTTGAGAAATATTTAAAGATCTTTTGTTAATGAAATAAAACAGGAATTGATTTGGATTTGATTATGTTTATCCATTCATATCACGAAGATCTAACTGTCGATTGCCGAGAGTAAAGTTGCGTGCTGTGTTAATTAAATGGAGGAGGATTACTTAGTAATTTAGTGATTTTAGTGCAACAAATAAAAGTTTAGTCACCATATGTCGAATTTCCGTATCGTTTGCTTTTGCTCTCCTCATTTTCATTCACTTGTTCTACCTCTATTTATTTTTCACTTGTACGTCTCCCTTTGCATTAAAGGATAATCAAAACGTTTAATATTTTCTTGTGAAAAGTTTTGCACCAAAAACCATGTATGAGAAAGGGAAGGAAGCTGCTTATAAAAATCCAAAGCCTTGTCTCCTTCCGTTGTGGAGGTCTGGAGGAGTCTTGGGTACCAAAAACAAATACTCCAATGAACGAAAAGGACTTTTCCATTGAATAAAAAAAGCAAAATTGTCTATATAATCATTGTAAAAATTGGGGTAATTTAGTCAAGGTATGCTAAAAATTACACTTCAACTTTACAGCTAAGGAAGTAAAGCCTCTACCATTCACAAGTAGAAGGAAGTCCCTTAAATCGTTCGAATTAGAGGAGAGGTGCAAGTAATTTTACTTTTCTGTTTGTATGGCTAATTGTTTACCTCGAAATACGAGTAACGAAAAACGTGTAGCGTGATTATACAAATATGCGATTTAATTCAATGTCAATTAATAAATAGCTAAACAAATTAAGGAATTAAATGATTTAAGTGGATCAAACCCGTGTAGTTCCAAGTTATCGACCCCGATCTGAATTAGACTAGAGATCAAGTGCCAAGAACAGTAAGAGCAGCACTAGTAATATGATCAATAAGAACTATAAAGAGCTAGGAGCGAATAAAAGAGCAGAATGATTTGTATTTCTCAATAATAGCGTAAGCGGTAAGAGCGTGTAATGATAAAAATGATAATGTGATTACAAATGAATAGGGTTCTTCTTTATATAGTAGAGGAATCCTATATAAGATATGACTCTAATTTCAGAAGTAAAATATATGATTGATATCATTAACATAGTTCTACCGGCTCTGGAATTCTCGCCGGGATTGGTGGTCGATTGCGGATATCTCATGATTCTGTTACTGTGAAGTCGATCTAGCCTGATCTCGATCCCTTAGTCATCACATTCTCTGAGCCCGAACTTGCTTCGATACCGGCTTACTATCGAGACATATCTTCGAACCCGCAGAATCGGGTATCCTCGAACTTCACCGTAGACAGATAGTCCCCGCATTTCTTAGAATGAAAAGATAAGAAACGATTTGAACCCCGATTCTTCGATACCTCGACCATTACGAAATCCTCATGACGTAAGCGACGGATGTGACCGAAGCGTCCCGTTGGTTCGGTTTCCAAAAAACCATCAATGCATGTCAGTCGTCGATCGGCCACTAGTGGCACCGAACCGCCGTTTAAAACCTATAAATATCATCTCCTTAATAGATTCAAACTTTACTTCGCTTTGATCGCAAACCCTTGAGTTCAAACCACCGTCGTTCCCACCAGAGCCGCCAGTTCCATACCTTTTTTTTACTCCCTACTCATACGTAAATGGTGAAGACCTCTACAACAGTACCGTAAAAGGAGAAAACTCAATCTTCTTCCTCCCGGCCGGCCGACGATAAAATTCAAGTAGAACCGGCCAGCCATGAATACGTACCTGGCCCCTGTATCCTTAAAACTAATTTTACGGTTGATAACCCCTCATCTGCGTCGGGCCGATGCGAACATTTGTCAGTGTACATGTGTTCGATTACCAAGGGCAATGACGTGGCCATTAAAAAGGACTGCAGATGGGGTACATAGGTGGTGGTGCAAATTCCTACGCCTGAAGAGAGCATCACCACACATGTGAAGGGGTTCTTGGGTGTGTACACTTACACCTTCACATTGGGTCTCGTCGCCCCGTGATCTTCGACTTTTGTAAGAGGTGTGAGGTCACCCTCGGTTAGCTCCACCCCTCACTTTGGCGCATAGTGATTATGATACGCTTCTACTCCAACGAGGACGGGGGGGGGGGGGGGGGGGGGTTCGAGTTCACATTGGACCACCTTATGCGGTTATACAACCCTTGACTTTATCGAGGGCTAATCAGACTTAACTGCCGAGCGAACAAAACCCTATTCTTGAATATCGATGAGGATAAAGATTGGGGCTGTATGAGCTTATTCATATAGGTGAGGACCTATGATATAATACTAGAAGAAAAGATGTCGTTTCCCGAGGAGTGGAGAGCCAAACGTAAGTGACCTTTTGTTCTTTTGGTTCTGTGTCTCTATCGATCTTCTCTAACGTTTCTATTCGACCATGCATCTGACCCTTGGATGCCCGAGGCAGTGCCTGATTTTGAAGACTGGATCCACAGGCGTGCCTCCACCTTGACTCGTGCTGAACGAGTGTGGAGGGATTTGGCTAAAGTAAAATGGGAGTCCAAAACCCATGGTAAGGTCCCTTCTCACGCATCCCGAAATAATTATCCCCTTTCTCCATTATTAATCTTCAGTTTATGTAGGTCTGACAAAAGATGCCATTATGAGGCCTTCGAGCGAAGGTGGCGAAGCCGAGTCCCTGGATCCGAGGTCAGAAAAGGACATGAAAAGGAAAAAAAAACTCAATCCAAGGTCTCCAAACCCAAGCCTCGAAGGGTGAGGATAAAAACAGTCAGACTCTTGGCGGATGCGGTCCAAACGTCGAGGGACCAGGACGAGGAGGAGGAAGAAAAGCTCCTCGACGTTGATAGCTCGCCCCAGAAAGGCTATCGAGGTTGCTTCACATTCTGAGCTGCCGCTGCTGCAACCGAGCCTCACGTCGAGGAGGCTTCGAAATAAAATCGGGGTGGCCCCCAAATATCTTGAGGTCGAGACGGTGTCTCGATCGTCGACTTCTACAACGGGAAGGGCCGGTTATGAGACCAGAAAGATTGGTCAGAGCGCTCCGAGCGATTCGCTCAGAGCCATAACAATAGGTCAAATGCCTTCCATGTCGGTCTTTTTTGAAGGGGCGATAAGGGATGCCCAACGGCTGAAGACCCCCGAGATTGGCGGAGGCTGTAGCACTGGTGATCCTTTTCAGGATTGCATCGTGGGGGGTCAATGATGCCTCCGATATCACTGATGCTTCAATCCTCATGGCGGAAGATCAACGTATTTTTTCCAAGGTAAGTGCTTGTTGTTTTTTGGTCGTTCCTCGTCATCTTTTTTCTAAGGTTATTCTTTCTAACTTGCGTTCTTCTTCTTTGTATAGGCTTCTGCCAAATTCCGAGCTGACCTTAATCAATGCGAAGTCGATCTCCGAAGGGTCTTGGAAGAGAAGAATGCTTTGAAGATCCTTTGTGGCCAAAAGGACGAGGCCATAAAAGGTCTCCAATTGGACCTGGCCAAGGCTCATGAGGAGGAGTCCGAGTTGGATAAGAAGGTAACCGCCTTATTGATACGGTGTGGGGTCAACTCCACTGTGGAAGCTAACCCTTCGAAATATCAGCTGCAGTAGAAGGTGGAGAAGATCGGTCTTCTTCGGGCGGAGGTCGATCAAGTTAAGACCGACTGCGATCGGTGGAAAGCTAGGATGGACCGCCTTGCTGTTGAAAAGGAAGCAACTTTGGTCAAGTTATCTTCGGCGGAGGCCCAGCTCCAAGACATTAGGGTAAAAGGTTCTGCTCAGGCCAAATAGGTTGAAGAGCTCGAAGTCGGGCTTGGAGAGGCCAAGGCTGAGATCGAAAAGACTAAGGCCAAAGAGGATAAATCCATAGCGTAGTACCGGGCATACGCCGTAGCTGTTCAAACCCAGTTGAGGGAGGCTTCCAATCGGAAGCAGTGGCATGGTGACTTGGCTAAGTTCCAATCCCGGAGGGAAACCCTCGATGAAATTCATGCTCGAGGTGTTGACCTTTCCGAAGAGATTGCTCCGACAAAAGAACTCGAGGTCGAAGCTAGGCAACTCGTCTCTTCTAATGATGATGATGATGATGACGGCGGGTCCGGTAGCGGAGATGATGGCAGTGAGGTTTCTGAAGAAGATGCCTCCGAAGAAGCTGCTCGGGAGGAGGCCAGTATCAAGGGGACTAGCCCCGATCCTAACTAGGTTGTAACTTCTTTTTCTTTTTCCTTTTGTAAGGCCCTGGCTGGCCTTTTGTACATATATATTTTGATATAATGAAAAAATTTCTTTTGGTGCCTTCATGAGTTTTTCCTTCATGCCCTTTGTATGTTTACTTGTTCTTGCTGAAAGATTTTCATTGCTTCATTCCAACTTGTGATCGAGATATACCCTTGGGTTCTTTGTTTTTATAGGGGCAAGTCTTCGAACTATGAAGGCAAGTACCCAGGTCTGAAACATATTTGAGAACTCGCCTCGAGGACGGCTCGTTTCAAACTGGTAGATGAGCTATCTTAGCTAACCAAGCTCGGATAGTTTTATAGAATATGGTGGACCCTTAAGCTTTTATCAATGATTGTTAAGCTTTCATGATCACCGCTATACCTTCGAGCTGTAGTTAATTGTTTGTTTAAGCTCATACTAACTGAACCCTTGGGTTCGAATTGAGTGAGAGCGAGGTCTCGAACTCTAATTGTATCGGCATTTAGGCTTATTAGGTCGGTCCTTAGTCTCTTTTATATAGGCCCTTAGGCTCTTTAAATCGGCCCTTATGATCTTTTAGGTCGGCCCTTAGGCTCTTTAAGTTGGGCCAATTTGGCCTCTAAAATGGCTATAAGTTTTCCCTCTTTTCGGCTAAAAGACGTAGTGAAAATTTCTTTATGCCTTAACATGCGTTTTTTGTACCCGTTGGGGTTTTCAAGGGTTCAACGATCGGAACCCAATTTTTTCTTAACTCATTTGTGTTAAGATAATGTAATACCTCTTTAGGCTTTTTCGAAGGCTGATATTATTGAAGCCTTTAAATTATTTGAGGGCTGATTTTATCGAAGCCCTTTTTTGTTTGCTTTGCTGACGGTAGCCTTATTTAACCGGTTTTCCAAAGTATTTGAAGGCCTTTAGTTTATGGCGGAAGTCAGACATCTCCGAGTCGCATTAATTAGGTCGTAGCCTTTTATATGACCATAGGTTTAATATGGCCGTAGCCTTCGGGTATGCCTCTTGGACTTATTTCCTGATAGCATTTTGAACTTGTTCAAAATGTTAATCCCCGAGTATGATGGCCTTGGCCTGGATATCAGGGGTGCCTCTTTGAGGTATTTATGATTTCGAACTTAGATAGCTCAAGTAGGTAGTCCCCGAGTGTTCGAGGTATGCTTGCACTTTGCCCTTGAGCCATTTTTCACAGGGCTTAGTTTTGCACAATACATCACAAGTACATGACTCGTATAATAGAAATTCTACTTCAAACACGAGATGTTCGAGAAAAAAGAGAGTGCTTCTTTGTATTATTCATACATGCGTGCATGCTTTGTTGTTGGGACTCGGCTATCCTATATGGACACGGTTCATTCGACCCTTTGGCCCATTACAAATTCTTCCTATCGAGACCCATTTACATAACATCCGAGGGTGATGCCCCCCAGTATTCGAGGTTGATTACAAAAAAGCCTTCGATACTGTTGAATTATCCTCAGGTAGCACATAGTTGTTTCTCGTTAAAAACCTTGCCGGAAAAACCCATTTGGGATAAAAATCGGTCTAAGGAAAAAAGAGTTCAACGTGTACTTTAAAACTTGAGGTCTCGATTTCTTGGACCGGATACCTGCAACAAGTTAATTTCGAATATTTAAGTAAATAAAAAAGGAGAAATCCATACCTTAGCAATAATATCACTTGAGGAGTGATATGTTCCAATTATTCGACAATGGCTCGCCGTCCATTGTTCCAAGCTTGTACAATCCTTTCCCGACTATATCGAGGTTTGATAGGGTCCTTCCCAGTTATGACCGAGTTTCCCTTCATTGGGGTATCAAGTGTTAATGGTGATTTTCCTTAAGACCAAGTCCCCGACTTTGAAGTGTTGAAGATTGGTTCTTCTGTTGTACTACCTCTCGATTCGTTGCTTTTGTGCGGCCATTCGAACGAATGCCGCTTCTCGTATTACGTCTAACAATTCGAGGCTAGTATTCATTTCCTCGTGGTTTGATTCTTCCGTTGCATGTCGAAACCTAGCGCTGGGCTCTCCGACTTCGACAGGTATTAGGGCTTCGAAGTCATAGACTAAAGAAAATGGAGTTGCTCCAGTACTGGACTTTGATGTCGTCTGATATGCCCATAGAACCTCGGGAAATTTTTCTCTTCACTTCCCTTTGGCTTCATTTAGCCTTTTCTTCAAGTTTTGGATGATAGTTTTATTCGTTGATTCGGCCTGTCCGTTTCCACTAGGGTGATATGGTGTCGATAGTATCCTCGTTATTTTGTGATCTTCGAGGAATTTCGTTACTTTACTGCCGATAGATTGCTTGCCATTATCACACACTATCTCTGCAGGTATCCTGAATCGACATGCAATGTGATCCCATATGAAATCGATCACTTCTTTTTCTCTGAATTTTTCGAAAGCCTACGCTTGAACCCATCTAGAGAAATAGTCAGTCATAAATAATGTGAATCTAGATTTACTTGGGGCCGATGGAAGTGGACCGACGATGTCCATTCCCCATTTTATGAATGGTCATGGGGATAGGACCGAGTGAAGCTGTTCACCGGGCTGGTGAATCATTGGTGCAAACCTTTGACATTTTTCGCATCTTCGAACGAACTCCTTAGAGTCTTTCTCCATGCTATCCCAATAGTATCCTGCTCTGATGACCTTCTGAACTAGTGACTCGGTGCCAGAATGGTTTCCACAAGTGCCTTCATGAATTTTTCTCAAAACATAGTCAGTATCTCCCGGCCCCAAGCATACTGCCAATGGACCTGATAACTAGGTATTTTACCTTGTTTTGCACTCTATCTTGCTTAAGTTTTGGATGCAATTGTACACAAAATAGTCCCAAGGCTTACGTGTTGTGCTTGTTGCAGGGTTTAGTCTAAAATGATGACAAATGGTCAAAGACCTGCTAAAAAGGGAGCGAAACTTGCACAAGTACCAAGAACAAGTAAAAGCCAAGTTCAAATTGACCACCGCGGCCCGCGGTCCACTTTATGCGGTCCACGATGGTGAGATTCAGAGAGCTATTCTTCAAGGCCAAATCCACCGCGGTCCGCGATCATGTTTATGCGGTCCGTGGTGGTGAGATTCAGAGACATGTTTTTGAAGGCAAGATCACCGCGGACCGCGGTCCAGTTTATGCAGTCCGTGGTAAGAGGTTCAGAGATCCCAAATGTTGAAGGCTAGAAGACCTCTGCGGACCGCAGTCCTTTCTTCGCGGTCCGCGTTGAAGCCACCGCGGCCGGGGTCCATTTTATGTGGACCGCGGTGGCCAAGCTCAGAGCCCCAGTTTGTGAAGCCAAAAATCCTCACCGCGGCCGCGGTCATTTTGTGCGGTCCGCGGTGACCCCGCAGGGGCATTTTTGTCCGGAATTTTTAGCTGAGTATAAATAGTTTCTTTTCTTATTTTTTTTGGGGAAGCTTTTGTATCAGACATATTTTGGGAGTTCGTGGGCGTTTTTCTACAGCAAGTTTTTGTAATTTTAGCCAGATTTCAACACTAAATCCTTTAGTTTTATTTTATAATTCAATTACATGGGTCTTGCTTCATCTATTTCTTTGATTTCTTCATTGATTATGACTAGATAAACCCATTAGCTAGGGTGGTGGCTTAACCCTAGTGTGGGTAGTTAATGAGTTCTTTAAATTAAGGCTTAGATGTTTATGAGTGATGGATATTTGGGTTGATTTGTGGTTTTCTTGCTAAAATTAGTAGTTGCAAACACTAATTGGTGTTCAATTGACTTGGGTCCTTCTTGAGAAAGAGGACTTGAGTCTAGAAAATCAACCTAACAAGGAATTGAGACGAAATCATGAGAATTGATAGTCCCATTTAACAGGTTAAACCTAGAGAGAGTAAAACCCTACTTGAGCCTAACTTGCTTGTGCAAATTTGATACCCAATTGACCTAGAAAGGTAATTAGGGCAATAACGCTCAAACTACCGAGAGGTATAGAGTGGGTAACTTTGGGAATTGGCTATATCATAATTCCCTGAATAACATCTTTGCTTTAGAAATTAGAACCCGCTAATTACTCACCTAATGAAAGTCATAACCCTAGTGCCTTTATCCGATTAGAAAACAACCCAAAAAGACAATAGTTAGCTTAATCGCAATTATAGTAGCCTAAATCATAGTTATAATATAAAACCCAAAATTATGAGAAGTATAATCAAGAACACGAAACACTATTAGATCACCTAGAAACCCAACTCCAAAACATAACTCTCTGTGGAATCGATCCCGACCTTTCGGGTAAAAGCTGCACCGACCCTCATCTTGCTACTTTAATAATAATGTGGGTGAGAGCCGAACACTTTTTTGGGTCGAATTTCCTTCTATATAACGTTCCATCTTCGCCTAATGTGAACCGAGCGACTTTAGTTCGTAAGATCCTAGATTCTTTGGGATCCGATGGCAGCTTCTCATTCTTCAAATATTCGATGTATTTATTCCTCCAATCGCGGGTTAAGCTTGTAGAGTTGATTTCACCGTGCCTTTCCTCGATTACAGAACTCGAGAGTTGGACGACATTCCCCGAGGCAATTTCATCTTCGTCGACCAGTGATCCTAAGTTGGCAACCGCATTGGCCTCAGTATTCTGTTCTCGAGGTACATGCTGCAGAGTCCACTCTCTGAAGCGGTGCAAAGTGACCTGCAATTTGTCTAAGTACCTTTGCATCATGTCCTCTCGAACTTTGAAGGTGTCGTTTACCTGGTTTACTACCAGTAGGGAGTCACATTTAGCTTCTATGACTTCCGCTCCCAAGTTCTTGGATAGTTCGAGACCTTCAATCATAACCTCATACTCGACCTCGTTGTTAGTCAATTTGGCAGTTTTAATAGATTGTCTAATAACATTGATCGTAGATTGTTTCAAAACAATAACAATACCGGACCCTTTCGCGTCCGAGGCTCCGTCCGTAAAGAGGGTCCATACCCCTAATAAGGTACCCGATTTTAGCAAAACTTCCTTTTCCACTTCGGGTACGAGGGTTGGCGAAAAGTATGCCACGAAGTCTTCTAATATTTGAGACTTGACGGCCGTTGGGGGTTGGTATTCAATATCGTACCCGCCAAGTTCGACATCCCATTTGGACAATTGGCCTGATAGCTCGGGCTTGTGCAATATATTCAAAGGAGATATGTGGTAATAACACATATAGGATGACACTGAAAATATGGCTTTAGTTTTCTAGATGCGCTTATTAATGCAAGTGTCAATTTTTCTAGGTGTGGATGCCTGGTTTCAACATCTCCTAAGGTTCGACTCACGTAGTAAACTGGAAACTGCGTACCTTGTTCTTCTCGAACTAATACTCCGTTTACCACTATCTCGGACACCGCCAAGTATAGGTATAGCTTCTCATCTACCTTTGGTGTATGGAGCAAAGGTGGGCTCGATAGGTACTGTTTCAACTCCTCCAGTTCTTGTTGACATTCCGGAGTCCATGTAAAATCATTTTTCTTTTTAAGTAAGGAAAAGAACCTCTAGCTCCGATCTGACGACCTCAAAATGAACAGGCCTAGGGCAGCGATCCGTCCGGTTAGCCTCTGAACGACTTTTACACTATCCACGACGGTGATGTCCTCGATGTCCTTGATCTTGTCGGGGTTAATCTCGATCACCCGATTTGACACCATGAAGCCGAGGAATTTACCCGAGCTGACCCCGAAGGCACACTTTTTGGGGTTAAGCTTAGGGATGGCAATTGGGGAGGGGCGGGGCAGGGCAACCTTTGACCCACTAAGATTTTGACCCGCCCTGCCCTGCCCCGTTTAGCCTTGTTCCAAAATTTTGCCCTTCCCAATTAAGCCCTGCCCCGTTTAGATTCATTTTTTTTTCAATTTTTTTTTATTTCCTATTAAATACTTTGTCTTATCCATTTGCCCGAAAAGTCTACTATCCTCTAAAGGTATTATCCCAAATTTGCGCCTGTGACATCCTCTAGCTACTTCAATATCAATTTATGAGAGAAAATAAAACATGGACATTAAAGTAAGCAAGAGGCTGACCTACAACCAACCTGCCCCATTAAAAAAGTTCAAAAATGTAGTTTTGCCCTGCTCCGCCCTGCCCAATTTACATATTTCCCTGCCCTGCCCCATTTACTGTTTGCCCTACCCCGCCCTGCCCTGCCCCAATTGCCATCCCTAGTTAAGCTTCATGTTGTATTTCCTCAAGATTTCGAATGTTTCTTGCAAATGAGTCAGATGGTCCTCTGCGCGCATGGACTTAACTAACATGTCGTCAATGTAAACTTCCATTGATTTCCTATTTGTTCTTCGAACATATTGTTAATTAGGCATTGATATGTAGCCCCCGCATTTTTTTAGCCCGAAGGGCATTACATTATAGCAGTAAGTTCCATACTTAGTGATAAAAAATGTTTTCCTGATCTTTTGGGTCCATCTAGATTTGGTTGAACCCAGAATAGGCGTCGAGAAAAGTAAATATCTCGTGTCTAGCCGTAGCATCGATCATTCGATCGATGTTAGTAAAAGGAAAAGAGTCTTTCGGACATGATTTATTTAGGTCCTTATAATCTACACATATTCTAAGTTTGTTCCTCTTTTTGGGGACTACGACTTTGTTGGCTAACCACTCGGGATATTTGACTTCCCGAATGGACCTTATTTTAAGAAGTTTAGTTACATCTTCCTTTATGAAGGCGTGCTTCACCTCGGAGTAAGGCCTTCTCTTTTGCTTTATCGGTCTGAACATGGGATCCAGGCTCAACCGATGAGTTGTAATCTCGGGTGGGATTTTGTCATGTCTAAATGGGACCACGCAAAGCAATCCATGTTAACAATAAGAAATTGAATGAGTTTTTTCCTGAGTTATGGGGTAAACCCCGTTCCCAAGTATACCTTACGTTAGGGTAGATACTCGATGAGTATCACCTATTCCAGCTCTTCGACCGTCGACTTGGTTACATCCGATTCTTCGGGAACAACGAAGGTTCTAGGAGTGAGAAAATCCTCTTCATCATCTTCAATTACCTGCTTAACCGATTCGATCGAGGCTGGGGACGGTGATTGCTATTTGGCCTCTTGCTTATCTTTGATGCTCGACTTGTCTAAGGTCGAAGGTGCTGGTATCGACATCTTTTCGTCAATTACAAATATCTCGTTTGCATCGTGTTGTTCCCCGTAAATTGTTTTCACACCATCCACTATTAGTAACTTCATCATTTGGTGAAGGGTCGACGGTACTGCCCTTATGTTATAGATCCACGGCCTTCCGAGCAGTGCATTGTACCTCATGTCACCTTCGATGACATGAAATTTTGTGTCCTAAATGGTGCCGGCCACATTCACTAGTAGGATTATTTCTCCCTCTGTTGTTTCACTAGCCATGTTGAATCCATTTAGGACTCGACATGCAGGTACAATCTGATCTAGCAGGCCCAGCTGCTCTACGACCCTCGACTTGATTATGTTTGCCGAGCTACCTGGATCCACGAGAACACGTTTAACTTGAATTTTATTTAGCAAAATAGAAATTACCAGGGCGTTGATGTGCGGCTGTGAGATGCCTTCTGCTTCTTCGTCATTGAATGAGAGAGTGTCTTCGCGAACATAGTCTCAAGTCCATTTCTCCCTCGTGATTGATACTTTGGTGCGTTCGAATATAGGTCCTTGTGGGATGTTGACCCCGCCGACGATCATCTGGATAACATGCTGAGGCTCTTCTTGCTCGTGCTTTCTGTTGGCGTCTCTTTCCCTGAAGTGATTTTTAACTCTATCACTGAGGAATTCTCGGAGGTGACCCTTGTTGAATAGTCGAGCTACTTCCTCTCTCAACTATCTGTAGTCTTCGGTCCTATGGCCATGCGTGACATGGTATTTACATATTAGGTTTTGATTCCTTTGAGAGAGACCGGTTTTTATAGGTCATGACCACCTAATGTCTTTAATCCTTCCGATGGCTGAAACGATACCCGAGGCATCAACACTGAAATTGTACTCCGATAATCGGAGTGCTTTTGTAGGAACTGCATATTTGTGGAATCCAGTTTTGCTCATGAGTCCCCGAGAATTCTGTCCTCGGTCACCCCTCCGATAATTATGAGCAGAATTACATCCTGGATGGTTGTTCCTTCTATCTGAAGCATATGGTTGATACCGATCTTTATTCAACCTCGATTCTTTATCAACATCTCTTTGGTTCTTACATGTCGACCGGTCAGGATGCACTGAGCCCGAGGGGGTTCCCAATTGGTCGTACTCGACCCTAATCTTTGATTGATATCGGTTGTGAACATTTGCTCAAGCCACAACCGGGTACTCTATTACGTTCTGCTTCATCTGGCGTGATGCGATCGAACTCCGCTCGTTTAATCCCTGGGTGAAATCTTGAACAACCTAATCGTCGGTAACCAGTGGTAGCTCCATTCGTTCCATTTGGAATCGAGATACAAACTCCATTAGCATCTCATTATCCCTCTGCTTCACCTTGAAGAGGTCTGATTTCCTTGTTGCATTCTTTATAGCGCTAGTGTCTGCCTTTAAAAATGGATCTGCCAACATGGAAAACGAATCAATGGAGTTAGGTGGAAAATATGGTATCTAATCATAGCTCCATTTGACAGGGCCTCCCCGAATTTCTTTTGCAGCTGGAAATGGCGTTCTGTTTAACATATCAAATATAACTTGGAGACTAACACCTTCGTCTCCTCTTCCCTGAGTACCTTGACTGTTAGTTCAACCCTCTCTGCGTACGCTTCCATCAGGGTCCCCGCCTAAATCGGCATTAAAAGCAATATGCGAACCGATGTCGATCGGGTTGGCGGGTGGTGCTCCTCCGAGGTCAGCTTGTGGCACCTCGATTCCTGTAGCTATCATATTCTCGTTCTCCCTGTGGAGTCTGAGACTGTTGTCACCATGAGCATCTTTGTTTTGTGAGGTTGACATGATTTATCCTGAAAACAAAATTCTTGACAAGAAACAAGCGTAAAATAGTGTGTTATACCATAATTAACACTGAACAATCACTATTATCCTTAGCCCCACGGTGGGCGCCAAACTGTTTACCTCGTAATACGAGTAACAATTAAACTTATAATGTGGTTGTAAGGATATGTGATGATGTTCTAAACTTCAATACCACACAAGAGGGGGGTGATTTGTGTGGTGTCCATTTTTCGCGTGCACTAGTTATAGAAGGACCAGGTTCTTCTATGTGTTCCAACTGCTACAGTTTGCGGAACAATAAATACAGAAATTAAAGAACACATAGATTTTTACGTGGAAAACACCTAGCTCAAAAGGTGAAAAAATCATGAACTACTTCCCAGTAGGATTTTCCGAAACTCTTCACTAAATCAATGAGCCAAACAACATTTACAAAAACTCTTTTGTAAACCTAAGGATTACCTCTAATCCCTTTGTGGCAAATTAGCCTCTAGCTATTTGCGACAAACTCCAAGTTAGCTATAACTTGAAACACACAGTACATATTACAGACGCTTCTAGATTAAGCTGAAAAGGTACAAGTTGTAATCACCTACTAGAAGTAAACTAGACTAAAATACAACAGTTGGAACTGGTTCTTCTAGCTGGTTCAAGTAGCTTCAGTTTCGCACACTTGATTCTCAAAAAAACTACTTGCAAAGATGCCTTGCTAATTTTGCTCTCAATTCTTGCTTAGCTTATGCTTTTGTGCGTACCTGTACAATAAGAACAATGAGCAATATATAGGATTAGTAAACAAGAGATTTACTAGAATTCTGATGCTACTCTTCCTTGGTGAAAGAGTTCTAGTTAATATCAACTCCCTAAATCCTTCCTTATCTTGATTTTGTTCTTAGTGAATAAGGAGTCCTTCTCCTTATCATTTTGCAATATTTTTTATCAGGAGATATCTCTTTAAATCACAGATTTCGTTTATCTCCTTCCTGTGCACCTTACGTGCCTTTAACTCTGCATGTGTCTATGTCTCCAGTGATGGACCTGGTTCAACTTTGAGTTCCTTTGTCAATCTTTAAAATCATTCAGCTTCTTGGGCCAACGAATTCCCCCCTTTTTGATGATGACAAACTCTGTGATTAGGCCTGTAACCAACTTAATCCAACATTGACACTTTTTAGAGTATTAAGCATTTATCATAAAGAACCAGGTTCATTAGGTTATAAATATCACATGTTCAAAGTATAGCACATCTTCTCCCTTTTGGCATCATCAAAAAGTTGCAAAATGTTGGAAAACCCAGATATATAAGAATTACTCATGGCCACTGGGGAAACTGCAAGTGCAATCATGGATTGATCATCAATAGTAAACCAAGAATGCAAACTATCAAAGAAACAGAAACAAGTTAAGAGCAAAAACAACAAAATTCATTGATATAAAGCATTGTTCAACCACAATCGACAAAAAGAAAGAAAAACAATTAAGACCATGAGAAAAAAAAAACAAGAAAAATCCCTAATCTGGGTCAGTGAGGTTCAAAGACAGGCTGGACTACTAAGGCTGGGAAGGGGTGGAGGCTGGATTTTTGGCTTGGAGAAGAGATAGCATATCCTTAAGAATCCCCCCACTCTTCTCCTTTTCTTTAGAAAGCTCAGTTTTGAGAGCATCCCTCTCAGATTCAACCTCTGCCAGGCGGTTCTTCAGCCTAAGTATTTCTGCATCCTTAGCCCCACCCTCCTGCACAAGTGCTCTGACTTTGTTGTTCACAGGTGTCTTACTGGATGAACCAGGTTCATTGTCAAGAACATTAAAAACATAGTCACATGCCAGAAGAGTATTTTTTCCAAAGTGATCCTTGACAGTAGCCATTTCTGCCTTCTTCAGAGGCACCTTGTAGTGAGCCAGCACAGTTGTGAGGATGAAGCCATATGGAATGGAATGAGCCTTAGAACCATTAACCACCCTGTCCAGCAGCTGAATGATGAAGTAAGGCCAGTTGATCTGCTTTCCACTGTCCAGGCACTCCATGAAAACTAAGTCCATGTAGTTAGCTATGTGCCTTCTCTCTTGCCTTGGCAGGACACACTTGTTAATGAACTCAAACACCACCTTGTGAGGAGGCTTCATCTCGCTCTTGTAGACTTCCCTTGGTTCAACCTCTTCTTCATTATCACAAAACCTTCTTGTAATTTGCAGAGCAGTAGGAAGAGCATCTAAGCTGGGCCACTTCTGCCTGGTGTAATCATCATAGCCTTCAGATGGAATCCCAAGCACTTCTCCCAGTTCTATGGCATCAAAAGAAATTTTGGTCCCTTTTACCTGACTAGAGACTCATCTATCCTTGACTACAACATTGGCCATGAACTCGACTATCTCACTTCTTTCCAGCCTTCCATCAATTGAAGGACCATGTCCTTCCAGCCCTACACCTCCATCTTATCCATAAAATAGACCATGCCAGATTCTTCCAGATCTTTCAGCAATCTCCCCTTCAGAATAGTGTGCTTCCCAAACTTTGTCAAATTGTCCTTCTCTCCAGCAGACTCCTCGTCTTCTTCTGCACTCCAATCCTCCTCCTCATCAATTTGAACTTTCTTTGATTTTACTGTAGACCTGGTTCTCTTGGCTACAGTTGAGCGTGCAACAGACACAGATGCAGACTTCTTAGAAGAAGTCTTGGCTTTCTTTGGTTTGGGGGTCTGAACCTCAACTTCTGCCATTTGTTCCTCTTGATGGACCAGGTCCATCTCCTCAATCTCAACAGCCTCTACAGGCTCAACAACTTTCTCCTTACCCTTCTCAGCTCTCTTTCTCTTACTCTCCTTCAAAGCCTTTTGTAGCTCCTCCTCACTTTGCCTAATTGCACTTCTTGTAGTTCTTCCTCTTGGAAGAGGGGTTTCAGGATCAACAGAGGGAGTGGCTTTTCTCTTCTTACTTGCTCTTGCAGTTTCAGCTTTCTTAGCCTTGGGAGTCCTCTTGTTCTTTGGTTTATAACTCTCTCAAAAATTCTTCATAAGATCTGCTAAGGTTTCCTCAAGAGATGAACCAGGTTCATCTGTAGCTTTTCCAAGATTTGCTAACCCCTCAGCATCCTCGCCTGAGTCACTTCCCCCTAACTCTTTGGCTCATTCTCCTACTACCACTGGTTCAGTGCCGCAAATAGCCAATTGAGTAACTTCTTCCCCTGTTCCCCTCACATTACTCCTGCCTCCCTCTCTCTCCTTTTCTTTCTCAATTTTATTTTTACCACCTTGTCGTCGCGTATCAGGTACCTCCACATCCACCACAGACCTAATCAAGACAAACATATTCTCAGAATTTTCATGCGCAAGCTTAGACCTAGTTTTTGGAATAGATGATACCTGGTCAGAATCAGATGAACCAGTTGCTTCCCCCTCAGTTGCTGAGTTGAAGGAGTCATTAGAATTGTTTGATTCTTGAGCCTGACTGGCTTGAAGCTTAGCATTCAACTTTTTAGCGAGAGAGCCAATAGCCATTGTTTTCCTAGCAAGCATTTTGACCCTCTTTCTCCTGGGTTCTGGATTTAGGCTTGGTTGAGTTATGGTGGTGCTTGGTTAAGACGGAATGGGATTTTGTTTAGGGGTGGTGGGATAGGATTGAGATGGAGTGGAGCTAGATTGTGAGGGTGTGGTACTGTCTTATGGTGTGGAGGAAGAGGTTGAAGATGGTGTAGCAGGTGGTGGAGTATAAACCATTTTGATTTTGAGTTAAAGAAGAAAAGAAAAAGTATGATCAAGGTTTTGGAGCAGAGAGATAAAAGGGTTTCGACGGTTATGGCTTAGAGAAGTGACGATGATGGGGTTTTAAAAGGGATAGGTAATTAATAGATAACGGTAGTATTTTGGGTAAAAAAGAAGTCTACTTAGTTCTGTAAGTGTCATTTAGAAATGACAGTTACGACTACCCTATTTTCTAGGCTTTTAATTTTAATGGGATTCTAAGAGGTGACGGAACTGGTTCAAAATTAGGATAAAGTCTAGATTTCGAAAAGATCTTGTTTTAGGTAGAGTTCTTCTCATGATTGACTATTAATATTTCAAGATGTGTATAGTGGAGAACACATACCTCGCCTTTTAGATGAACCAGCACTGATGAACCAGCACTGATGAACCAGGTTCATCATGTAAGAAACCTCTTGAACAAGCCTCAACTTTCAACAATAGGAAAAACATCATTAGTAACCAATGAGTAATATCAAAACATGGCAAAAGAGTATGTTGTTTACAGCATGAGACTGAGCAACAATTAATCTGATTACTTACACAAATCTTAGAATTTCTAGCATTTTTTTTTTCATTTTCCTTTTTTTTTTTGCATTTTCATTTTGAACTGGTTTAGTTAGGTGATATTAATCATCCCTAAATCTAACTTGTTCCTTTCAAAATGCTCTCTAGTTAGTGCTTTTGTAAAGATGTCAGCAATATGTTTATCAGTAGCACAAAATTCAATAGAGATCAATCCCTTCTCATAGTTGTCTCTTAAAAAATAGTGTCCAACATCTATGTGCTTTGTTCTTTTATGATGAACGGGGTTCTTTGTCATACTGATAGCACTAGTGTTATCACAAAAGATAGGGATACATCCAACCTCTATTCCAAAATCCATCAGTTGTTGTTTAATCCATGATAACTGAGCACAACATGAGGCTGCAGCAAAATACTCAGCCTCAACAGTAGATATAGCTACAGAATTCTGCTTTTTAGTGGCCCATGACACAAGACATGAGCCCAAAAAATGTGCCATACCTGAGGTGCTCTTTCTATCCACTAGAAAACCTACATAGTCAGCATCAGCATATCCCACAAGATCGAAGTTACTACCTTTTGGATACCAAAGACAGAGATCAGTGGTGCCTTTTAGGTATCTCAAGATTCTCTTCACAACAGTTTAGTGGGATTCCTTTGGATTAGCCTGAAATCTTGCACAAAGCCCTACACTGAAAACAATGTCAGGTCTACTGGAATTAAGATACAATAATGAACCAATCATTCCCCTATACAGCTTTTGATCAACAGATGAACCATGTTCATCTACATCTAGTTTTGTGGCTGTTGCAATAGGAGTGTCAATTTCTTTGGAATCTTTCATTTTAAACCTTTTAAGTAATTCTTTCACATACTTTTGCTGATGGATCATAGTTCCATTTGAATTTTGTTTAATTTGTAAGCCTAAAAAGAAATTTAGCTCACCCATCATCCTCATTTCAAATTCACTCCCCATTAATTTAGCAAATTATTTACTTAGTTTATCAGAAGTTGCTCCAAAGATTATGTCATCTACATATATCTGAACTACCAAGAGATCTTTACTTTTTTCCTTCAAGAATAAAGTACTATCAATTTTACCTCTCTTGTAGTCATGCTCAAGCAAGAATTTTGATAATCTTTCATACCATGCTCTTGGAGCTTGCTTACACATGATCTGGATTTTCCTTGTTCTCAAACCCTGGAGGTTGCTTGACAAACACTTCTTTCTTTAGATAGCCATTTAGGAGGCACTTTTGACATCCATCTGATGGAGAGTGAATTCCATGTAAGCAGCAAAGGCAATGAGGAGTCTTATTGCTTCCAGTCTAGCCACTGGAGCAAAAGTCTTGCCTTGTTTCTTGTCACAATTCCATATTCATCAAGTTTATTTCTGAAGATCCACTTTGTGCCAATTACTGATCTGTCCAAGGGTCTTGGTACCAGATGCCAAACTTGGCTCCTTTCGAATTGGTTGAGCTCATCTTGCATGGCATTTACCCAGTCTACATACTGCAAAGCTTCAGCAACATTTTTAGGTTCAATCAAGGATAGAAAAGCATCAAAAGCACAAAGCTTTTTCAAAGAAGATCTGATTTTAATTCCAAAAGTTGGATCAGTGATAATGTTCTCAATAGGGTGAGAACTTTGATATCTATGAGGTTTCACAACCAAATGGTTACTCCTTGAAGTTCCTTCATTGCCTTGTTGCTCAGGAATAAGATTAGGGACAAGGTCCAATGATGTTTGGGAATTAGTGTGTTGTTCAGTTCCCCCTGTCATGTTTCCCGGGATGGATGAACCTGTTCCATCACCTGTTCCTTCCTCCAGTGCTGCTCCAGTTTGGACTGAGTTTCTGACCAACCCAATTTCTTGATCCTCTTGTTCCTGTCTCTCAGAAAGAATGTTAGTTTCATCAAAAACTACATGCACACTTTCTTCAACACACATAGTTCTTTTGTTATAAACTTTATGAGCCTTACTATGTGAAGAATATCCCAAGAATACTCCCTCATCACTTTTGGGATCAAACTTACCTAGGGAGTCCTTACCATTATTGTGCACAAAGCACTTACAATCAAAAGCCCTAAGGTGGGATATATTAGGCTTTATCCCTTTAAATAACTCAGAGGGTGTCTTCCCTGCAAGAGGTCTGGTCATGCACCTATTTATGATATAGCATGCATTGTTAATGGCTTCTGTCCAGAAGCTATGGGGTAGTTTGCTAGAAAGAAGCATAGTCCTAGCCATATCTTCAAGAGTCCTATTCTTTCTTTCAACTACTCCATTTTGTTGTGGAGTTCTAGGGACAGAGAAATTGTTATCTATGCCATGCTTATCAAAAAATTCAGCAAATTTAGCATTTTCAAATTCAGTCCCATGATCAAACCTAATTGATGCAAGTTGATTTCCTAACTATTTTTGAATTTTTCTAACAAAAGAGGTAAACATGTCAAATGCCTCATCTTTAGATGTCAGAAAAAATGTCCATGTAAACCTAGAATAGTCATCAACAAGCACCATCACATATCTCTTACCACCTCTACTTAAAGTTCTCATAGGGCAACAAAGATCCATATGGACCAGTTCCATCATTCTGGTGGTACTTACCACTTTCTTGATTTTAAAAGAGGATCTTACTTGTTTCCCCATTGCACAAGCCTCACAGACTTTGTCTTCCTTGAATTTAATGTTAGGCAGACCTATCACTAAGTCCTTGGAGACTAATTTGTTGAGCTGACTCAGACTTGCATGTCCAAGTCTCTTGTGCCAAAGGAGGGGATCACTGTCCAACACACTTAAGCATGTTAATTCATTTTCTGAGAGTGTGGATAGATCTATGATATATATATATTATTCACTCTTTCCCTCTGCAAAACAGTCTTGTCAGTGATAAGATTTATTAGAAAACATTTTGTTGAGGTGAATGCTACCAAGTTACCTCTGTCACACAGTTGTGACACACTGATTAGGCTATATTTTAGGCCATCTATCAGGTAGACATTCTCAATGGAACGTGTCTCATCCTTACCTACCTTACCAACCCCAATGATTTCACCTTTATTTCCATTACCAAAGGAGACATTTCCTCCTTTGAGTTTTTCAAGTGAAAGAAACTAGTCCTTGTTGCCAGTCATGTGTTTTGAGCAACCACTATCCATGTACCATATTTGGCTACTTCCTTTCACTTGAACCTACAAAAGAAAATCAGGGGTTAGTCTTAGGAACCCAAACTAGTTTGGGTCCCTTTCTATAAGAAAAAGGATGAATTAAATTCCTTTTAGTCCAACTTGGTAACCAATTTTTCCCTCGAACAAAACTTTTATTCTTTTGACTGGCCTGCTCTTTTGCATTGCATTCAATTTTGTAGTGACCAGTCTTACCATATTGGGTACAGATTTTGTTCTTGGGAAAAGTGAGGTACTTGATTTTGGGATCCATTTAGGCAGTTGACTCCCAAAGCCAAGTCCTCTTCCGTTGCTACTGTGATTTTCCTATAGCCATGTTAAAGCATCATAGGACTTATTCCATTTGTGTGTTCTGTCCAGTTCATGCTTAACCTTACCAAGTTCCTCTTTCAACACACTTATCTGTTCATATTTCTTATACAACTCATCCTTTAATTTTCCTACATTTTCTTCTAGGATGAGTTGAGAGATGTCAGTTATCTTCTTACTGGTTCCTAGTTTCAGTTTTAGATTTTCAGATTTTAACTCTAGGACATTTGTTTCAAGTGGATGAACTTGGTTTTTTAGAGTAGTAATTTCACTCATAGACTCACTTACTCTGAGTTCCAGGTTTTTACACTTTGCTTTTAACATTACACACTCCTTAGATAGTTGTTCCTTCTCCTTATTTATTACTTCAAAATCATCAATAAAGTCAAGTAATAATTCAGAGATTTTCTCTTTGGATAAGAACTTAATCTTGTCTTTTAGATGGGATATACTTACCTCTGATTCCTCATAATATTCCTCATCTGATTCACCAATTTCCATAAGTGCTTGTTCATCTCCATCTTCATCATCTGATTCTTTATCTGAACTTTCTCCCCAAGAAGAAACCATAGCTTTTGTTGATATTTTGTTCTTCTTGGGATGAACCTGGTCCTTCATTCAGACCTTTCCCTTTTCCATTCAACTTCCCACTAAGGGCAGTTCTTGACGTGCTGATCAATATTTCCACAATTGTAGCATCCCTCATTGGTGGTTTTTTCTGGTGCCTTTGCCTTGTTGTAATTTTCACCTCTTGAGATGCCCTTTTTTTCTCATAAGATAATTTTTGAATTCCTTGGTGATCATAGCCATTTAATCTTCCTCCAGTTCTTCTCCCTCAGTGATTCTCAGTGCCATACGTCTTTCCTTCTTGGGAGCATCCATCTTCATTGTTTTCCTTCTAAGTTCATAGGCAGTGAGATTTCCAATTAGCTCATCCAGTCTGAGAGTTGCCATGTTCTTGTATTCTTGAATTGCAGTAATCTTACTTTTCCAAGAGATTGGCAGAACCCTTGTCAAAATCTTCTCAACCTTTTCTTCTTCAATAATCGTCCTTCCAAGAGATTTTAGTTCATTTGTCAGAGTAGTGAACCTAGTGTACATCTCTTGAATGGTCTCTCCTTCATTCATACAGAAATTCTCATATTGAGAATATAGTAGAGTACCACTGGATCTTTTTACTTGAGTAGTTCCTTCATGAGACACTTGTAGAGTATCCCAAATCTCCTTGGCAGTGGTACAACTTTGAATTCTATCGTACTCATCTGGACGAAGTCCACACACAAGCCACTTCTTGGTCTTAGCATTCTTCTCCCACTTTATTAAGTCCTCAGCACTGTAGTCAGCTCTTGTCTTTGGCACATCTACTCCTTCAACAGTCTTCTTCATGGTGGCCAAGGGACCATCAGTAACTATGTCCCACAGCTCATAGTCTTCACCAATTAAGTGATCCTTCATCTTGTTTATCCACCAAGAGTAGCACTGGCCATTGAAGAGTGGTGGCCTAGCACTTGATTTCCCTTCCCAATTCCCAGGTGGTGCCCTCATCTTGATCTTTTCCNGGGGGGAGGTGATTTGTGTGGTGTCAAATTTTCGTGTGCGCTAGTTATAGAAGGACCAGGTTCTTCTATGTGTTCCAACTCCTACAGTTTGCGGAATAATAAATACAAAAATTAAAGAACACAGAGATTTTTACGTGGAAAACACCTGGCTCAAAAGGTGAAAAAACCACGACTTACTTCTTAGTAGGATTTTCCCAAACTCTTCACTAAATCGATGATCCAAACAGCATTTACAAAAAGTCTTTTGTAAACCTAAGGATTACCTCTAATCCCTTTGTGGAAAACTAGCCTCTAGCTATTTGCGACAAACTCCAAGTTAGCTATAACTTGAAACACACAGTACCTATTACAGACGCTTCTAGATTAAGCTGAAAAGGTACAAGTTGTAATCACCTACTGCAAGTAAACTAGACTAAAAGACAAAACGTGGAACTGGTTCTTCTAGCTGGTTCAACTAGCTTAAGTCTCGCACACTTTATTCTCACACGAACTGCTTGCAAAATTGCCTTGCTAATTTTGCTCTCAATTCTTGCTTAGCTTCTGCTTTTGTGCGTACATGTACAACAATAAGACTGAGCAATATATAGGATTAGTAAACAAGAGATTTACTAGAATTCTGATGCTACTCTTCCTTGGTGGAAGAGTTCTAGTTAATCTCAACTCCCTAAATCTTTCCTTATCTTGATTTTGTTCTTACTGAATAAGGAGTCCTTCTCCTTATCATTTTTCAATCTTTTTGATTAGGAGATATCTCTTTAAATCACAAATTTTGTTTATCTCATGTCTGTGCACCTCACGTGCCTTCAACTCTACATATGTCTATGTCTCGAGTGATGGACCTGGTTCAACTTTGAGTTCCTTTGTCAATCTTTAAAACCATTCAGCTTCTTGGGCCAACATGTAATTTAATTCAATGCCAATTGATAAATAGCTAAATAAATAAAGGAAATAAATGATTTAAGTGGATCAAACTCGTGTAATTGCAAGTTATCGACCCCGATCTGAATTAGACTCGAGATCAAGTGCCAAGAACAGTAAGAGCAATAATATAATATGAACAATAAGAACTATAAAGAGCTAGGAGCAAATAAAAGAGCGAAATGCTTTGTATTTCTCAATAATGGCGTAAGCGTTAAGACGTATAATGATAATAATGATAATGTGATTACAAATGAATAGGGTTCCTCTTTATATAGTAGAGGAATCCTATATAAGGTATGACTCTAATTTTGGAAGTAAAATACATGATTGATATCATTAACCATTAATAGTTCTATCGGTTCTGGGATTCTCGCCGGGATTGGTGATCGATTGCGAATATCTCGTGATTCTGTTACTATGATGTCGATCTAGCCTGATCTCAATCCCTTAGTCTTCACATTCTCTGAGACCGAACTTGCTTCGATACCGGCTTACTATCGATACATACCTTCGAACCCGCAGAATCGTGTATCCTCGATTTTTACCGTATGCACTAATAAACCAAGATTGAGAGTTCAAACAATTATTGTCCCCTAGTTTCACAGATGGAGAAGGAAATGGTGCCAGATCAATCCGCATGGGTATATTACCCTAAGAAGTTGACCAAACCACTAATCACATCCTCATAGATCCACTGGTCTGAGATAACAAAAATTGAGAAGTTGTTATTCCTCCTTACCTCGAGAAACATCAATGAGATACCAATTCAGATGCTGGACAACTATCTTGGTAGAGAATGACTTAGTAACATGTCGGCGGGCATCTTTCCTGATACAATCTCCAGAAATGAAGATTGAATCCAGATACTAAACAACAAAATTAGATGAATTTCTCTTGAACAATCACTCGAAGAATTGGAAAATGTTGAGAGAAAGATAGAGAGAGAGATGTCATTGGTCAATAGCAGTAAAATCACGTGTACAATTGAGAAGGATTCCAGCTAATATAGGAGAGGGAATCTGGGAAGGAAAGTTAGTTATAACTAACTTTTTGAAGGCATGTGCCCCTCACGTGACTGTGCCTAACAAATCTAACTAAATCCTAACTAACTCAGGTGCCACTGCTGTAAATCAAAACTATAACAAAATGTAATCCCAATTACAAATGAATCATAACAACTGCTCTCTCCTTCAGACAATCCCTGTCCTCAAGGATTGAAATTGGGAAATCGAAGCTGGAAGTCGTGTAGATCCTCCCAAGTGCTGTCCGCTGGTCCTTGTCACGCCCCCTTTTTTCCTCGCGCAATCCGGGTTTATGACATTTGGTCGAGACAACTTATTCCTTTTGGGAAAGGGGTCGAGCGTTTTGAAGAGTCGCCACCTAACGCTTTTTAAGGTGTGTTAGGGCATCTAAGGGGTTCATTTATAACTACGTTGATAACCAGAGACGGGGTAAGGGCTTGAAATTATCCTAAGGGGAAGGTGTTAGGCACCCCTCAGGATCCACAAGTGTGGTTCCCGGCCAAACAACTTTTTCTGAATTTGTACAGTTTAGCAAATAAGACAAATAAGGCTCACATAATAGGGGATTTAAGACTAAGTACAGATGTTTGAAGAACAATTAATAAGAAACTAGCTTTTTAAGATAATTACAATCTAAGCACACTTTATGAAGAGTAAAGGGATGTCCTAGGTTTGTTTATAATATGGATAACATCAATGCAATACCCGGTATGATACTCCTCAAAGAGGGGCTACACGTGGCATTAACGCACCGGTCATCATGTCCATATTCTACCCTTTACCACCCCGTGAAGGTAACTAAAGCGCATGTTGGTCACGAACTCTATTGCATGCTGTTACCCGTCCCTTTCCTATCAGTCCCGGAGTATTTTGGGACTTCTATCCTATAAGGGAGGTGCTAGGCAGACCCTCAGGTTTTTAAAGGTGAAAATGCTAAGGCAACATATAATAAACAAGTAGGACTACAGATAGGGGAAGAGCATGGAAAACATATAAAGGCTCAAGTATTCCTCCACACACAATACACATAAACAACATGTCTCATACACAATTAAGGTCCGCATTCAGATCCTAGGCATGGGGTCTAAGTAATAATATCAGAGGCATATTCATTACATAACACAGAGAGGAAGTCCTAATTAGGCTTGCCTACTGATTTTAACATGCTGATAGTTAAACATAATCACAAAGGCAGTTTTGGTTATATATTAAAGTTGATCGCCTAAGACTTTCCTAGGTATGGGATGACATGCAACAATTACTCAACCTTATTAATAATTCCAGATTTTTATACCTAATAACATTTAATTCTAAATGTTACAAATATTCAAAGACTGATTGCCAGTTTATTAGAACAAGGTGATTGTTTTTACATATCTGTTTTTAGGCTAAGTGTAGTTAATTGAACATGATCCTATAACATGATGCATAATGACTTAAACAGGATTTCTAAGGGCACATCATAGCATTAGGAACATCATAGATGATAGTTTTTAATGTTGTATACCTAAAACAGGATCTCTAAGTGCGTGGGCATGGCAAGACATGATTGCAGTTTTGTTAACACATTTATCCTAAGGCGGGATATCTAATGCACAAAAAGAGAGAATGCAAAGTTACATATATGTAAGACCTAAGCAGGATTTTCTAAATGCATAAGTGTTGCAATACTTGAACATGATTTCAGGATATGCAGAAGAGATGGGGCGACCTGTTTATTAGCGTTGTTTTTATCCTAAAACATGATTTCTAAGTGTACATGGCAGCGTATGACATAATGACAAAGTACTGATTATTAGCATGTTCTAACACAGAAATTTATAAGCGATATAAGAATGCAAGTGCTGAAAAAATAGTAGACATAGGACCTAAGAGGCATGGTTTCTAATGCATGCATGGATCCTAAACATGGTTTCTATTGCGCAATCAAGAATATAAACCTAAGGACATGTTTTCTACCCTTTAATAACTATAGCATGCGTAACACCCATCCCTTTTCACTATCCATCCCCAAAGAGTTATTACAATAATTATTACAAACCATTGACATAAATTGCATAATTGGATTAAGAAAAGAAGAAGCTATACTATAGGGAGCCTTCATAATAGGCCCAAGATTCCAGATCCTCAATGCCGAGTCTTGTTTCACAACTTTTCTCATAATCCAGGTGTGTCAGAGTTCCCTAAGGACCTCAAAGGATCCCGAGCAGTGCTCACACCCAGATTTCATAGCCAAGGTAGAGTAAGTGCAGTGTGGAAAGGTCAACTCTTGTGTGTCAAAGTTCAGAGAGAGCTCAAGGGTCCCAAGGCAATGCTCACACAGGAGGGACAGAACCTAAGGGGTATAAGAATATAGTGAAAGTGCTTGATATAGTTTGAAAAGGTTTAAGTAGGAAAATAGTTTGAAAAGAGACTTGTTTGAAAATAGTTTTGATAACACAGGGAAGTTATTAGTAACAAGCAACATACCATCCTCAGAATCAGAAACAGGTTCAACATCACACCGAAACAGGTTCAACATCACACTGAGAGTCAGGGACTAAACAAGTTCAGCAACCACAAACAGGGTAATAGGAATTGGGGACATGTATAGAGCATGTAAGGGTATGCCTACAGTAGGCAGAGTCACACCTAGGTTCAGAATCAGAGAAATCTTGAGGTAAATAAGGTATTAAGGTAGCATGCATTTCAAGCTTACACAGAACCAAGCACAAGTGGTTTGCCACAGAAGATTCAGGTTAATAATTGGAGAAACATAATTGAAGTCAGGGGTAATAAAACATGTTGAGTCTAAGGGAGAGGGGGAACATAACTTGACTGATAATGCATGGACATTTTAGTTGCAATTTGAGCTACAGAACCATAAGTAAGAACAAATTAGAAACAAGATGAATTGAAGTAACAGAAGAAACATGTTGTCTTTGAGACTTAAATTTAAATCAGGACATACCCGTATAGAAGACAGTAAACACAGAATGAGGGGCAAGTGAGTAGAGCAGTCAACCTTGGCTTGCACCCAACTGACTTAGAGCAGTAGTAAGCAACCCAAGAAAAAGGAGAGCAGAAGATAGTTTTATTGTGCAAGAGAGAGGTTTTTCTGAACCAATTTGTTCGTTTTCTTCTCAATGAAAGACTAAGGTACTTATAGCTTTGAAACAGGTGGCAAATAAGGTAAAATTCAAGGTTCAGTATTGATTATGGAACTATGTACTAATCAGAATCAAATCAGTACAAGGACTTTCTTTAATTATAGAGCCAAATTCAAACGGTAATAAGCAGACACTAAATAAAGAAAAAAATCATATAAGGCAGAGTATAATCAAATAAGCATAGAAAATGTAATAGAGACTAGGTTCAGCATACTTTAATTAAGGAAAATTCTTAAAATCAGTTAACAACATAATTGGTCATAGAATAAGGTCAGAAAATATTTCACACGGATAAAATCAGTAGAAAATCTCATGCGAGATCAGTGAAGGATCAATCACAAGGATTAAAGGACTCACTAATAGGAAATAGTAATGACTTAGGAGAAATTAGCACAAATTTATGAGAACAAACGGAATAAAACTCATAATAGACAATCATGAGAAACCCTAACAGGCAAACATAGGGTAAAATCACATAGAGCAGGGATTCACATAAAGAACATAGTAAATGATTTGAAATAGTTAATAGAATAAACACAAAGAGAGAAAACCCTAATAGAAATAGGGTAATATCACAGAGCACAGAATGTTCATGATAAACAAACACATATGCATGTTAATCGAGCATATAATCAAAGACGAACTCAGAATCACAGATTAAAACCAAAGAACTTAGGGCTTTAACATAATAACTCAGATAAAGAGAGAAGAACTTAGATAAACATTTAATCATGATGAAAACCATTGATTAATACTAAAAATCAGAAGGCAAACCATTTTTTGAAAAAGGGGCTAAGAACCCTAATATTTGAAGATGAGGAGTCATTTTGAAGGAATCGGAAAATCTTTTAAGAAAACAGCCAAAATAAATGATAATATGCCCATATCTATTACATATCTAAGAACAATTAAGAGCTAATAGTTAGGGTTTCAGTGATAACCTAGAGAGAGAGAGAATCGGCTCAAAAACCCTAGGTTTTTGCCGGAGATAGGAGGATCTTACTCGGACAGGCCAAGGGTGGCCTGAGAATGGCATGAACATCCATGGGGTGAGATGAATCGCCTGTGGTTCCTTTGAGGACCTCAAGGCAGCATTAACCCAGCATAGGGGGGAGCCATGGGGATGGGGATGGTGGTGAGACCACCATATTTACCGGCAAGTCAACGGTCGGCGAGTAGCTTAGGTTTTAGCAGAGAGAGCCTGAGAGAAATGAGAGGAGAGTGTAATGGCGGAGAGACTAGAGAGAATGAGAGGAGGGAAGGAGGGTTTGGGGGTAGGTCATTAGGATTAAATTAGGAAAAAGGGGATCTGTACCGTTGATTAAAATCGATCAACGTTCTAGATTGGACAAGGGATTGGGTCGGGTAGGATTTATGTGGATTGGGCCTGGGTTTAGGCTGTTTTAATTGGGTTGGGGGTCTGATACAATTAGGCTAGATTTCAAATAGGAATTGGCTACTTGTTAAATACCCAATTAAATTAGGTAAATAATTAATAAAATAGCTAATAATTACATAAAAATGAAATTAATGCTAAATAGGTGAAAGTAAGATAATTAAATAATATTTAAAATATAAGATGACTAACTATTTAATTAAAATGGTATAAAATGTACAGTTAGGCTATAATTACAAAATTGTTGTAATTATAGCCAAATAATGCCAAATTGGTTAATTTGTGAAATAATTGGATCCTAGTGGGATTAAAAATGATATATTGAGCTAGAAATATTTTGAAATTATTTATAATGTAATTCATGAATAATTATTGAGTATAAAGTACTGAATAAATTAGAAAGGAAATTAATAAAAATACAAAACATTATAGGAAAATACCAATTATTATAAAAGTGATTTTGAAGGTATATATGCAAAGTTTAAAAAAATAATTTGAGGAAAATTTGGGTATCAACAACTGCCCCTCTTTACCCTGGAAGGATGAAAGAGTTGTCGGGTAAAGATATGATGGCCAATTTCGACCGAGCAAAACAGTTTGAAGAGATTTAAGTCGCACCCTGGTTTCTGAGTTGCCTACATATCCCTGGTTTTACAAGAATCAGGCCGTATGTAGTTCAGGAGTCATCGATGAAGTATACTGATGAAGCTTTACAAGAACACACGCAACGTATAGGGTTGGATGAGTAAATGGCTTATGGGGATGGTTAGGAGAACTGGAGCGGGATCGCTCATGCTAGGACGGTCGTTGATTGCCGGATTACCTGCAAATACGATAAAAGCATATATTGTGCGTAATTTAAACATGATGCAAATTCCCATTGGACTATGAATGTTGACTTTGGACGGTTAAGGATGACGTCTTTACACCATGATGTCCTGGGCCACGGGTTGCTTGATACGGGATTTGCAGGCCATGAAATGATGTTCTCGGGCCATGAGGATGGTGCCTCTGAACCATGACGCCTGTGAATAATGATATACAAATGGTTGAAAGAGATCCTCAGGCCTGACATGGTGTTCTCGGGCCATGAAGATGGTGCCTCCGAACGATGACGCCTTTGGATAAGTTGGCAATATTTCAGCCCATGAAGATGCAATAGTATGATGTTTACAAGACAAAGCTTAGTCTTGCGTATTGAATGGGCAGAGCTTAGCCCAAAAGGAAAGCGAAGTAAATAGTGCTTGAGACAGCAGTTAGTCTCGAAAAGTAAATTGGAGGCAGAGCTTAGCCTCGGAAGGCAGAAAAGTAGCCTTATGGAAAGATGCAGATGGAGGTAGAGCATAACCTTGGAAGGCATAATGGTAGCGTTATGCAGGTGGAAGGCAGAATGGTAGCCTTATGTAATGCAGATGGAGGTAGAGCTTAACCTCGGAAGGCAAAATGATAGCCTTATGCAGATAGAAGGCAGAATAGCAGCCTTATGCAAGTTGGAATGTAGAATAGTAGCCTTATGCAAGTGCAGGTGGAGGTAGAGCTTAACCTCGGAAGGCAGAACGGTAGCCTTATGCAAAGATGCGAATGCAGATGGAAACAACGCTTAGTCTCGGAAGGCAGAATAGTAGCCTTATGCAATGCAGATGGAGGTAGAGCTTAACCTCGTAAGGCAGAATGATAGCCTTATGCAGATGGAAGGCATAATAGTAGCCTTATGCAAGTTGGAAGGCAGAATAGTAGCCTTATGTAAGAAATAAAATAACAGTGGCAATCCTTAGATGGTGATAAATTGCGGCATTGTGATTGTTGAGAGCATTATGACGGCTGAGCATTAAAGGCATGTGCGAACGTCGACAAGAGCAACAGTTTGGGAATCGCGTTTTTAACAATGTTTGTCCCCTGGGCAGACAATACGTTTTAGGGATTTTGCAACCTTAGTGCTTGCATTCAAAGAAAGATCGTGAGTTTTGTAAGTGGAAGGTTAGTTCGTATCCCCGCTGATTTTGCTTTACTTGTTTAGCTTGATCTGATGATACTGTTTGTATCGTTGGGGTAGCGTCGCTACGTTGAGCTGCTCCCCTTGGCGTATCTCAGCAACACTTTGGAGTTGTCTTTTGTTATTTCTGTGTATTTCCTTCAGACGGTGGCATAGTTATTCTATCACATTTTGTATATTCTACTAGTCCGCCCGTAGACTTGTGACACTAGGTCTTGGCACGTGGTAGATATTATATTTTAGCACTGTATATATGTTATCTACGGTCCTTTTGGTTGTGTTGATTTAAATTGGCTAAGTTATACGTTTTCACCTTGCAATGTTAAACCTTTAAAATTGGTAAAGTTTCGGAACCATTTATCAAGTAAGGAAATCTCGTTAGTAACATGAGTGTTGGCTTGCCTGACCTCGGCGTTGGGCGCCATCACGACCTGAGTTAAGAATTTGGGTCGTGACAACATGGTATCAGAGCTCTAGGTTCACGTAGGTCTCACGAGTCACGGGCAGGCCCAGTAGAGTCTTGCGGATCAGTACGGAGACGTCTGTACTTATCTTCTGGAGGCTATAGGGGGTTAGGAAACCTCTCTTTATTCATATTCTATCGTGCAGTCGATGGTGTACTAAAACTCATTCTTCTATTCTCTCACAGATGGTGAGGACGCGCGCATCCGATGTCCCAGACCCGGGAGGGTCCGCTACCCCCACTGTTAGAGGCCGTGGTAAAGGCCGGGGGAGGGAACCGGCCCGAGGTAGGGGACGAGGGCGTCCCAGAGCTGTTCCAGTTGCACCACCACCAAAAGATCCTATCATTGAGGAGCAGGACGAGGTGCCCCCAGCAGATCCTGCTCCAGTGGACTTCATGACGGCGCCAGGCTTCCGGGAGGTCATGGGCCGTATGATGAGATTTATGGACACTATGTCCCAGGCTGGTTTATTTCCAGCAGATCCTGCCACTTCTCAGGCGGGAAGGGGAGTCCAGACCCCTACTGCCCAGGCCGCAGGTCAGACATCGGCATTACATCATACCCCGGGTACACTGTCCGTGGGTGGGGTCCAGCCAGTAGCAGTAGCACCAGAGTTCAGACAAGCTGCAGACGGCGATCCGCAAAAGTTATTGGATAGATGGACTCGATTGCACCCTCCAGTCTTTGGGGGTGAGCGAGGCGAGGATGGTCAGGACTTCATTCATAGGTGCAAGGACAAACTGCACAACATGAGGATATTAGAGTCCCGTGGAGTGGATTTCACTACCTTTCAGCTTAAGGGCAGGGCTCGCAGATGGTGGCAATCGTATATCCTGGGTAGACCAGCAGGTTCCCCTTCTATCACTAGGGAGAAGTTCACTTAGTTCTTTCTGGACAGATACATTCCACCCTCCAAGAGGGAGGAGCTGCGGTATCAGTTTGAGCAGCTGGAGGAGGGGCAAATATCCGCGACAGACTATGAGGCCCGGTTTATTGAGTTGTCGCGCCATGCCCTTATGACACTTCCTACTGACGCTGAGAGAGTGCGGAGATTTGTAGCTGGGCTGCACTTAGGTATTAGGGCCAACATGGCCCAAAAGGTGGAGATAGGTACTCCCTATCAGCTTGTGGTCGAGATAGCTCGTCGGATTGAGGGTTATCGATCGAGGGGCAGAGAGCAGGGTCAGCAGGACAAGAGAGCGAGATTTTCTGGGGATTTCAGAGGTGCCCCAGTCAGAGGTAGAGGTCAGTTCGGCAGAGGCCAGCCTAGCAGGCCTCCATATTCAGCTCTTCCACCACCTCCCCGTGGTGCTCCCGTGAGGCCTTATTTCAGCGCCATGACGGAGAGTTCGTACCACCCACCAGGCATTCGGGGTTACTCCAGCGGGTATTCCGATCATCAGGGGTCTTCTAGTCCTTACTTCAGTGCCATGCCAGAGGGTTCTCATCGTCCCCCAGTTATCCAGGGTTCTTCTTCAAGACAACAGGCCATGCCACAAGTGAGATGTTATGAGTGTGGGGATTCAGGACATATGAGGAGGACTTGTCCCAGGCTTCGGGGCAAGGCTGTTCAGTAGAGTTACCAGCCTACATACTCAGCACCGGCGCCCCGTCCACCCCTAGGTGGAGGACAGACTAGTAGAGGCCGCCCTAGAGGTGGAGGCCAGACATGAGGAGCTCTACCAGATCCCATTCATTCCAGCGGAGGTCAGTCTTCCGGTACACAAGCCAGGTTCTATGCTATTCCGGCCCGAGCAGATGCAGTGGCCTCAGACGCGGTGATCACATGTACTATTTCAGTATGTGGTAGAGAGGCATCAGTGCTATTTGATCCAGGATCCACTTATTCATATGTGTCAGCCTTATTTGCTTGTTTCTTGGATGTTCCTGGTGAGTCCTTGGGTTCTCCTATATATGTGTCCACTCCTATGGGCAATTCTGTGGTGGTAGACCGAATATATCGGTCTTGTCTGATCACCTTCTGTGGGTTCGAGACCATAGCAGGACTTTTATTGCTCGACATGGTCGATTTTTAGGTTATTTTACTCATGGATTGGCTATCTACTTATCATGCCGTACTAGATTGCCATTCCAAGTCAGTTACTTTAGCCATGCCTGAGTCGCCTAGGCTGGAGTGGAAAGGTTCCTCAGTTAGTGTAGCCAGCCGGGTTATTTCATTCATGAAGGCTCGACATATGGTCGAGAAGGGTTGTCTGGCCTATCTTGTTTATGTGCGGGAAACCACCGCCGAGTCTCCGACGATTGATTCAGTGCCAGTTGTTCGAGAGTTTGCTGATGTATTTCCTTCGGACCTTCCGGGCATGCCTCCGGATCGTGATATTGATTTCTGCATTGATATAGCTCCAGGCACCCAGCCTATATTTATTCCTCCGTACCGTATGGCTCCGAAGGAGCAGCTTGAGGAGTTGTTAGCTAAGGTGTTTATCAGACCGAATGGTTCGCCGTGGGGTGCTCCAGTTCTATTTGTGAAGAAGAAGGATGGGTTTATGCAGATGTGTATTGATTACCGCCAGTTGAATAAGGTCACCATTAAGAACAAGTATCCTTTGCCGTGCATCGATGATTTGTTTGACCAGTTGCAGGGTGCTCGGGTGTTTTCTAAGATTGATTTGAGATCGGGGTATCACTAGATGAAGATTCGGGCATCAGATGTTCTGAAGATTGCTTTTCGTACGAGGTATGGCCACTATGAGTTCCTGGTGATGTCCTTTGGCTTGACTAATGCCCCAGCATCATTCATGGACTTGATGAACAGGGAGTTCAGGCCGTATATTGATTCCTTCGTCATCGTCTTCATTGATTACATCTTGATTTACTCACGTAGCCTGGGGGAGCACGAGCAGCATTTGAGAGTTGTGCTCCAGACTTTGTGAGAACAGAAGCTATATGCTAAGTTCTCCAAGTGTGAGTTTTGGTTGGATTCTGTGGCATTCTTGGGACATGTGGTATCCGGAGAGGTATCAAGGTTGATCCCCAGAAGATTGAGGCAGTTCAGAGTTGACCGCGTCCTACTTTAGCTACAAAGATCAGGAGCTTCTTGGGCCTAGCAGGCTATTATCGCCGATTTGTGGAGGGGTTTTCATTTGTTGCAGCCCCATTGACTTGATAGACTCAGAAGAATGCTCTGTTCCTATGGTCCGATGAGTGTGAGGCGAGCTTTAAGAAGCTCAAGGCAGCATTGACTTCAACACCAGTTCTAGTATTGCCTTCTGGTTTAGGGATGCATACAATGTATTGCGACGCTTCACGCGTTGATTTGGGGTGCGTGTTGATGCAGGAAGGGAGACTTATTGCTTATGCTTCGCTCCAGCTGAAGGTTCATGAGAAGAATTACCTTGTGGACGATTTAAAGTTAGCAGCGATTGTTCATGCTCTTAAGATTTGGAGGCACTACTTGTATGGAGTGTCCTGTGAGGTTTATATAGACCACCGCAGCTTACAACACTTGTTCAAACAGAGGGATCTTAATTTGAGGCAGCGCAGGTGGATTGAGTTGCTGAAGGATTATGACATCACCATTCTTTATCATCTGGGCAAGGCAAATGTGGTAGCAGACGCCTTAAGCAGGAAGGCAGAGAGTATGGGCAGCTTGGCTTATATTGCAGCAGAGGAGAGACCTCTAGCCTTGGACATTCAGTCCTTGGCTAACCGCCTGGTGAGGTTAGAACTTTCATAGCCACGTCAATTTTTAGCACATGTGGTTGCTCAGTCTTCGTTATTGAGGGAGATTAAGGCTCGGCAGTTTGATGATCCGTACTTGGCAGAGTTACGGGAGATAGTTATTCAGGGTGGTGCCAAGGAGGTTACTATTGGCGAGGATGGTGTTCTGAGACTTCAGGGCCGTTTATGTGTTCCTAATGTCGATGGCCTTAGAGGGAGGATTCTAGAGGAGGCACACAGTTCTCGGTATTAAGTTCATCCTGGTGCTACAAAGATGTATCGTGATTTGAAGCAGCATTATTGGTGGAGATGGATGAAGAGGGACATTGTGGAGTATGTGGCTAGGTGTCTTAATTGCCAGCAGGTTACGTGTGAGCACCAGAGGCCAGGAGGCCTACTTCAGCAGATGTCCATTTCTGAGTGGAAGTGGGAACACATTACTATGGACTTCGTGGTTGGGTTGCCTCGGACGTTGCGGAAGGTTGACGCGGTTTGGGTCATTGTGGATAGATTGACCAAATCGGCACATTTCATTCCAGTGGCTACTACATATACTTCTGAGAGGTTGGCCCAGATCTACATTCGGGAGATAGTCCGGTTGCACGGTGTGCCGGTGTCCATTATATCAGATCGAGGTCCTCAGTTCACCTCGCATTTCTAGAGAGAATTGCATAGTGAGATGGGTACCTAGATAGATCTCAGCACTGCATTTCACCCTCAGACTGATGGCCAGTCGGAGCGTACAATTCAGATATTGGAGGACATGCTCAGGGCATATGTGATTGACTTTGGAGGTCAGTGGGACCAGTTCTTGCCTTTCGCCGAGTTTGCTTACAATAATAGTTACCAGTCCAGCATCGAGATGGCTCCATTTGAGGCTTTCTATGTTCGGCGATGTCGTTCTCCTATCGGGTGGTTTGATCCTAGAGAGGCTAAGTTATATGGCACCGACCTGGTGAAGGATACTTTGGAGAAAGTGAAGTTGATCCAGGAGAGGCTCCACACAGCACAGTCTCGACAGAAGAGTTATGCGGATCAGAGGGCGCGTGATGTAGCATTTATGGAGGGAGACAAGGTACTGTTGAAGGTCTCACCAATGAAGGGTATTATGAGGTTCAGGAAGAAGGGCAAGCTGAGCCCGAGGTTTATAGGTCCTTTCAAGGTATTGAGGCGAGTTGGAGAGGTTGCTTATGAGCTCTATTTACCTCCCAGTTTATCAGGGGTCCATCTGGTATTTTATGTATCCATGCTCCGGAGGTACCACGCCGACTTCTCTCACGTGGTTGATTTCAGCACTATTCAGTTGGATAAGAAGTTGGGCTATGAGGAGGAGCCAGTTTCTATCATTGATAGGCAGGATCGCTAGTTGAGATCCAAGTGAGTTTCTGCCGTAAAAGTCCAGTGGAGGGGCCAACCAGTCGATGAAGCGACTTGGGAGTCTGAGGATGACATGCGGAACAGATATCCGCACTTATTCAGCACATCAGGTATGATTCTAGACTCGTTCGAGGACGAATGTTTGATTAAGAGGTGGAGAATGTAACGACCCGACCGGTCGTTTTGTGTTATCAGACCTCGTTCCCCTAAATGAAACTTCCCATAGCGGCTTATTATGATTTATGACTTGCGGGGACAGGTGGTTCAGGATTCGGAAGTGTTTTGAGTGGTATAGGAACACTTACTTCCTTAAGGTTGGCCCTTTTGGCCAAGTTTGACTTCGGTCAACATTTTGAGTAAACTACCTCAGAATCGAGGTTCGACGGTTCCGGTAGCTTCGTATGATGATTTCGGACTTGGGCGTATGTTCGGAATGAGTTTTGGATGACCCAGGAGCGTTTCAGCGCCCAATATTGAAATAAGAATTTCCTTAAGTTTGAAATTTGGTTTGAAACGTGTTTTTCTGTTATCGAGGTCCGAACGAAATTCTGAGACCGGGAATAGTTCCATTATGTCATATATGACTTGCCTGCAAAATTTGGTGTCATTCCGAGTAGTATAGGTCGGTTCGGCGCATTGAAACCGAAATCAAGAACTTAAAGTTCTTAAGTTTGATTCTAGGGGTTTTGAGGTGTGATTTTGAGTTTTAGCGTTGTTTTGGGTGTTCCAAAGTCTCGAGCGAGTCCATAAAATGATTTAGGACTTGTTTGTATAATTGGACGGGGGCTCGGGATGGCCCAGGTGCCTCTCGGACACCAAACGAGGCCAAAAACTAGCTGAAAAAGCTGCTGGTGCACCTGTTCTGGTGTGACCGCAGGTGCGGTTGCCCAGTCGCAGGTGCGACCCCCAGTGGGCAGCCCATTTCTCGCAGGTGCGGACAAAATTCCGCAGGAACGGAGCCGCAGATGCTGTCTCCTCTCCGCAGGTGTGGGCCCAGGCCTCCTCGTCCATTTTCGCAGGTGCGAGCCTTTGCTCGCAGGTGCGGTCCTCGAGCCGCATGTGCGAAATAACTGATGGCAGTGAGATCTTTAAACACGGGATTTAACCATTTTTCACCCCATTTCTTCCACCATTGTCGACTTTGGGAGCTTGGGAGAGAGCCAAACGACCTAACTACTAGAGGTAAGTTATTTCCACTCGAATGTTGGTTTACTACATAAATTCTTAGGTAGATTAACACCCTAATTAGTGTAAATCAAGGGTTAGGGTAGAAACCTAGGGCTTGATGAATTTTAGAGAATTTCCCCACTTATCTACCATGAAATCATACAAAAATTATATATTAATGATCCTTAGGCTATGTGTGCGTGTTTCCTTCGAGAAGTTTTTGGAATCCAAGTATGCGGGCCCGGGGGTGAATTTTGGGATTTCTTCAAGAATGATGAATTTACTAAATAAGTAGGATAATTTCTATACTTTGAGCGTGAATTGATATATTTGTATAACATTTGGCTAGATTCGAGTCCTCGAGTCTAGAGTTCGGAGTTTCAGGCACGTTCTTGGTCCGAGAAGTAGATTCGACACGAGGTGAGTCTCATTTCTAACCTTGTAAGAGGGAATTGTCCCCATAGGTAATTATACATGATTTAAATGTCCTTATTTGTGGGGGCTACGCACACACGAAGTGACGAGAGTCCGTGCGTAGCTACTATTATGCCATGTCGGGTAGTTTTAGGACTCACGAGCATGCTTTTATGTGCCTTACATGTACCCCTAAATGTATTTTGAGTTGCTTATTTCCCTTGAATTAGCATGAGAATATTAGGAAGTTACGTTCAAAATTTCAGTTGCTTAAGTTCTTGTTTGCAAGTATAATCTCTATTGAATTCCTGGATTTCCTGATAATTCTGTGTATGTATACGAGTACCCGCGTCGCATGTATGATTCGCGAGCGGGGTAGCCTTATTATTATGTCAACCGCGTCGCATGTTCTATTCACTAGCGGGGTAATAGATGCATCTATGGTTCGAGTCGTTCGACCCATGGCAGTGCACATTGAGCTGCTCCCCTTGGCGTATCTCAGCAGCACTTTGGAGTTGTCTTTTGTTATTTCTGTCTATTTCCTTCAGACAGAGGCACAATTATTCTATCACATTTTATATATTCTACTAGTCCGCCCGTATACTTGTGACACTAGGTCTTGGCACGTGGTAGATATTATATTTTGGAACTGTATATATGTTATCTACGGTCCTTTTGTTTGTGTTGATTTAAATTGGCTAAGTTATACGTTTTCACCTCGCAATGTTAAACCTTAAAAATTGGCAAAGTTTCGGAACCATTTATCAAGTAAGGAAATCTCGTTAGTAACATGAGTGTTGGCTTGCCTGACCCCGGCGTTGGGCGCCATCACGACCTGAGTTAAGATTTTGGGTCGTGACACCTGTCATACCCTTGATGGAATGGGGAGGGGTTGCAGCAGACCTGGGTAAGCCACATTCTCGTGTTTACACCTCTAAGTGTCACATTTTCTGATGATAGTATAAACAATCTGCTTCATCTTCTTCCAATAGAAATCTTGCTTCAGTCTATGCAAAGTAGCTGAAATAACTGAATGACCTCCAATGAAGCTACTATGATAGGAAGCTACCAATTTCTTCCTCAGTTGTTCATCAGCACCTACCATCATTTTGCCGTTTCTGCTCAGAATGTCATTATGCCATTTGTAATGAGCCTTTACAGGTGAGCCTGATTCTAATTTAGCAATGAGAGCCTTTAGTGCAGAATCCATTTTCCAAGAATGTTTGACTTCATCCAACGACTCCACCTGAGTCCCATAAATACTATATAACTGAACTGAATATTCTCTCCTGCAAAGAGCATGAGCAACGGTATTCTCCTTGCCCTTCTTGGAAGATATGGTGTAATCATACCCTAGTAATTTGACCAACCACTTTTTCTCGCTTGGGGTGGTGATCCTCTTCTCCAATAAGTACTTGAGACTGTGATGATCAGTCTTGATACTAAAAGATCTGCCTAGCAAGTAAGGTCTCCATTTCTGCATTGAACTAGTTCTCTCTCATAGACAGATAGGGCTTTATTCTTAGCAGATAAGCCCTTATTGTAGAATGCTATAGACCTTCCTTCTTGTGTCAATACTGCTCCTATACCATCTCCGGAAGCACCAGTTTCAACTACAAATTCTTAGTCTATTCTGGTAATGCCAAAACAGGAGCTGAACTAATAAGTTCCTTCAGTGTTTCAACAGCTTTGGTAGCATCTCATTCCAAATGAAATTTCCCTTTTTGAGCAAATCAGTAAGTGGTCTAGCAATGGTGCCATACCCCTTCATAAACCTTCTGTAGTAGCCAGTTAACCCAAGGAAGCCTCTCAATTCTTTGATGGTCTTGGGAAAGGGCCAAGTGAGCACTGCACTCACCTTGCCTGGATCCATAGCAACACCAACTGCAGAAATTAAGTGACCCAAATAGTCAACTTGAATTTCACCAAATGCACACTTTCTTATCTTAACAAACAATGTGTGAGATCTCAGCACTTCAAAATCTAGCTTCAGATGTTGTAAATGATCTTGCCAGAAGGCACTGTAAATTAGGATATCATCAAAAAATACAAAAATGAATTTCCTGACGTAAAGCTGGAAAATTTTGTTCATCAAACTCTGAAAAGTAGATGGAGCATTGGTAAGGCCAAATGGCATAACTAAGAACTCAAAGTGGCCATGATGAGTTCTGAAAGCAGTTTTAGGAATATCATCCTCAAACATCCGGATTTGATATTACCCTGACCTAAGGTCCAGTTTAGAAAAGAACTTGGCACCATATAGCTCATCAAGTAATTCTTCAATAAGTAGTATGGAAATTTATCCTTAACAATATGGTTGTTAAGTTCCTTGTTAAGTTCCTTGTAATCTACACACATCCTCCATTTGTTAAGTTCCCTGTATTGTCCCTAATTACACCAGCAATCATCATTTCTTCAACCATCTTTTCAATTTCTTCCTTTTGAATGTTGGGATATCTGTATGGTCTGATATTGATAGGAGATTTTCCCTCTTTCAATACTATCATGTGGGCATGATCCCTGTGTGGAGGTAATCCTGTAGGAACCTCAAACAAATAACGGTACTCCTCCAATACCTCCTACAACCTTGTTTTCTCTTCCTCCACATAGTAGTGTCCTTCTAAACCCCATAGTCATGGTTCAGACTCAGGATCTGCTGTGAACATACATACATACATACATCATGGACAATTCAACTGGTTTGGATAAGAGCTTAGGCATTTTCCTTTGCTCTACCAATTTCAAAGATGGTGGTTGAATGCCCCTTATGGACACCTTCTGACCTTTATGTTTAAACTCTATTCTCAATTTCTGGAAATTCCAAAGATATCTCCTAGAGTAGTGAGCCATTGTATGCCCAGTACCATGTTACACCCTCTCAATATAAGTGTTAATATGTTAGATCGCAATTGCACTCCTTGCATCTTCCCCTCAAAACCCTTACACATGGATCCACTTTTGTTACCATCTGCTACTGACACAGAAAAGGGTTGTAATTGAGTCAAGTAACACTCCATCCTCTTGGTTGTCTCAAGATGTATAAAATTGTGTGTGTTGTATGTGTCCGTGACGATCTTAACAGCTTTACCCTTCACAAATCCTATGACTCTCATAGTTTTGAATACAGTCCTGTAGTTATATATACCAATAATAGCATGATGTCAGGACCCCAAATCAACAAGGTCTGTGATGGCGCCTATCATGATTAGGCTAGCCCTCTAACACAATAAAATCAATATTTTCTGTTTTATAAACATATAGTCTCAAATTTTAAACAAAATCCACTTTTCAAGACAACTTCAGCAATAACAATGATCCAACACGATCAAAATCTAATACCGACCTAGACCTCTAGAGTCAATTATCATGAGAATCTAAGACGATAAATACAACGTATAAGAAAGTGACTTTGCTACTAACATAAGACCAAAGTATGAAGAATCTATAAACTGAGAAAAGGAAAGGAGGTGAGATGGGGACACTGAGCAGCTACCTCGATCCTCGAACAACTCCAAGCACGTAAGAAATCAACTAGCGAGCTGGTCCGGTACCTGGATCTGCACACAGAGGTGCAGGGAGTAACGTGAGTACGCCAACTCAGTAAGTAACCAAAGTTACTAAAAACTTAAGTGCAGTGAAGAGCATTTATAAATCTTAATTTCATAAAAACAGTAATTCAACTTTTATTAGAAGGCTCAGTATAAAGAAGAGTGAGAAAAGCAGCAAATTCACAATGTAACAGCCTTTCAGGTACAGTATCACTCATAACAAGGTATCTCAGTCACTCGTGACTCCACTATCAGTATTCCAAACTCACACTAAGCACTCTCACTCAACAAGTACTAGATATCCACTCAACTGCTGTGGCGTGCATCCCGATCCATCTAAACTATGTTGCGGCGTGCAACCCGATCAAAATAACATATGTTGCGGCGTGCCGCCCGGTCCAATATATATATAGTTGTCTGTGCTCACTAGGGGTGTACAGACTCCGGAGGGGCTCCTACAGCCCAAGCACTATGTTGCTGCAGCGTGCAGCCCGATCCAATATACATATGCTAAGGCGTGCATCCCGATCCATAACTATCCTCACAATCTTGGCTCTCGACCTCACTCAGTCATCCTCTCAAGCCACTCGGGCAACTTATGTCAACATCACGGGACTCAACCCAAAATACTTCACAGTACTCTAAACAATGTAATAACAGTGAAAATAGCAACAAGTAGTAAGCATGACTGAGTTCACAAATTATTTACTAACATAGTGTGAGAATAGTGTAAAAATACCCCTGGGGGTCTAAACAGATCGACACAAGGCCCCAAACATGGCTTACATCCCATAAATAACTATAAGTCTAAAAAATACAGGTTATTACATGATTTAAAATCAATCGTACGGCTTAATAGTCACTATGGGACGGACCAAGTCACAATCCCTATCGGTGCACGTGTATTGGTTAAAAAGAGCTTCACACGTGTAACAAATGTGGTGACTCAGAAATCTATGTGGAGTAATGAAAACACGACAACTGGACAGAACTCTATGAAGAGGTATGAGGCAAAGAGTCACGGAATAGCATACCCACTGGGTAATTAGCTACGGGAATCTCAACCTGATTGAGAAGATGAAGAGACACGGTCAGAGTGAATCCTGGCAGAATAAAGGGCAAATTCGGAGATCTTCAATTAATGAGCCAGACGTTACACGACCTTCACGCAACAGTTATGGTTAATCATTGTAACGCTACATTAATGCCATTATTAGTAATTAATGCTCAATCACTGAAAATGGTAGACGTTATATTAAGAAATTCCCTATATAAGGGAGTAAAATATAACTTGTAAGACACATTCGAACTACTAATTCAATACACTTACTTTTTGTGCATCTTATTGCTTTCCATTTACAAGTTTACTTACAATTACTAGTTTATTCTTTGGTTATCACAAACCCGTGTTCTTCTTAAAATAGCTTTGAGTAAAGAATCCAATTCTTTGGTTAAACAAATTGGTTCCGTTACCGGGAATCTGATAATCTTTGCTTACTTTCAAACTATACCCTCTGAACTATGTCGAACACCAATGACAACAACCAACAAAGGAATGGAACTCCATCACCTTCAAGAACCCCACCAGGTTCAAGGGAACATTCTCCAGAGAGATCCAATAACAATCACAATGGTAACAATCAAACAGGAGAACAAGATCAGGTGAAGCAAATGATTGCGGAATATGTAAACCAAGCCTTACAAGAATTTGCGAGGGGGTTACCAGCCGCATCACCTACACCACCTCCTAACAACACCATAACTCTGGAAAATCCTCAATCTGGGTTAGCAAACTCAGGAAGTAGGGGAACTCCCAACGAATCCCTCGAAACAAGACCAGGTATGTCCAATAACCCAGAGTTACAATCTTTATTACTAACCTTGCAGAAACATGTGAAGGAACAAAACGATCGAATCGAAAAAATTCTTTGAGTACCACCTGTTATCAAAGGCATTGACGTTGATAGACATTCTCAACAACCTTGGAAGCCAAGTGCACCGTCCTTGCCTATTCCCAAGAAATTCAAAATTCCTGATGTTCCTAAATATGACGGGACAACTGACCCACTCGACCATGTGAGTGCTTTTACCACCGGAGTGAAAGGCAATGACTTGACAAAGCAAGAAATTGAGTCAGTCTTGGTTAAGAAGTTTGGAGAAACACTTACCAAAGGAGCGTTAACCTGGTATTCTCTTCTCCCTGAAAATTCTATTGATTCTTTTGCTAAGCTTGCATATTCTTTTATAAAAGCGCATTCCGGTGCGCAAAAAGTTGAAAAAAGAATGGAGGACATATTTAAAATAAAACAAGGAGACACGGAGCTACTTCGTGAATTTGTAGACAAGTTTCAACGAGAAGGGATGTTGTTACCAAGGGTACCTGACAATTGGGCAGCCATGGCATTTACAAGCAATTTAAATGATAAAACCTCAGAAGCCACGAGAAGACTCAAGAAAAGCCTGAGATAAATCCCAGCTATGACATGGAACGACTTCTATAACAGGTATAGTACCAAGTTACGTATAGAAGAGGACACCATCGCCCAACCAAGGGCTGAAGATCGCACTAGTTCCAGACGCTCCGAACTAGAGAGGGGAACATGTAAGAACAGGTACGACCCTTACATGGGGACCTTCAGGACAAGAAACTCATCCCAGGTTAAAAAATACCCGGTCAGAATATAGACCATCAGGTAGAGATACGGGTTCATCCTCATCAAGATCCAGAAAGGATCGGGATGAATGACACAGAGGTAACATAAGAATTGGAGACCACAACTTCAATGTAAGTACTTCTGAACTAATTACAGTACTAATAAATATGGGCGATAAGGTTCGATGGCCCAAGAAATGAGGTCGAACCCAAATAAAAGGAATCCGGAATTTTGGTGTGAATTCCATAACGACCATGGGCACAGAACGTCAGATTGCAGATTTTTGCAAGGTGAGGTAGAGCAATTGTTAAAACAGGTGTTGAACCAAGTCACTGCATGGTTTTGAAGATTGACAAATGTCTACCCAGTTGAACCAGGTCCATCAGGGAAAACATACTTGAACAGACCCATTGGCACAAGAACCGTCTATGCACAGGTGATAAATAGGATTGTGAATTATCCATGAACTAAAAGGTTGTCTCCTAATGCGAAAAGGTTGAAAATTGATAAGAGGTTAGATTTCGAGTTCAGCAAGGACAGAAATAATCAAGGAAGTTGAGATAAACACAAACTTTTCCACCAAGGAAGAGTTGCATTAGAACTAAACAAGAACATCTCAACTACTGGCGCTATATAATGTTGAAGCATTCTTACTGAAGAATTGATCACACAAAGACAGAAGTGAAACAAGAATTGAAAGCAAAATTCCCAGAGTTATTTTGCAAGGAGAATCCTTGTGCGACACAAAGGCTACTGACCAGCTAGAAGAACCAGTTACATCTGTTTATCTTTCGAGTCTAGTTGGTTGTGGTAGGTGATTTAATATTGTATCTTTCAGCTTTCTTATAAGCAATTGTAATAGGTACACACTGTTTAAGTTAGAGTTAACTTGAAGCTTGTCGCAATTAGCTAGAGGCTAGTTTGCCAAAAAGGGATTAGAGTTAGTCCTAGGTTTACAAAAGAGTTTATTTAGTAAATGTTGTTTGGCTCAGAGTTGTAGTGAAGAGTTTGGGAAAAATCCTACTGAGTAGTAGGTCGTGGTTTTTTCACCTTTTGAGCCAGGTGTTTTCCATGTAAAAATCTCTGTGTTTTTACTTTACTGCATTTATTATTCCGCACCAGTAGAAGTTGGAACACCAAGAAGAACCAGGTTCTTCTATTGAGACAGCACTCGAAAATTGGACACCACACAAATCACCCCCCCCCTCTTGTGTGGTATTGAATTATAAAACATCAACTGGTATCAGAGCGGGTTATCTTTGAAAAGGCTAACACCTTGTAAAAGATCAAAATGAGTGCACCAGTTGGAAACTGGGAGGGTCAATCAACTGCAAGGCCACCACTCTTCAATGGCCAGTATTACACTTGGTGGAAGAACATGATGAAGGACCACCTTATTGGAGAAGACTATGAACTCTTGGACATAGTCACTGATGGTCCTCTAGCTACCATGAAGAAGACTGATGAAGGTGTAGATGTACCAAATACTAGAGCTGACTGCACTGCTGAGGATCTGAAAAAATGTGAGAAGAATGCAAAGGCCAAAAAGTGGCTAGTGTGTGGACTAGGCGCAGACGAGTATAGCAGGATCCAAAGCTGCACCACTGCCAAAGAAATCTGGGATACCTTGCAAGTAGCCCATGAAGGAACACCTCAAGTGAAAAGATCAAGAGGTACTCTACTATACTCTCAATATGAAAACTTCACTATGAAAGAAGGAGAGACAATCCAAGAGATGTACACAAGGTTCACAACTTTGACAAATGAACTTAAGTCTCTTGGTAGAGTCATTCTTGAAGAGGACAGGGTAGAGAAGATCCTGACAAGAGTCCTGCCAATCTCCTGGGAAAGTAAGATCACTGCTATCCACGAATCCAAAAATATGGCAACCCTCAGATTGGACGAGCTAATTGGAAACCTTAATGCTTATGAATTCAGAAGGTAGACAATGAAAATGGATGCTCCAAAGAAGGAGAGGAGTCTAGCACTGAGGATCACTGCGGGAGCAGATCTGGAGGATGATGAGATGACCATGATTACCAAAGAATTCAGAAACTTCCTCATAAGTAAGAAGGGCATCTCTAGAGAAGGAAACTACAACAAAACTAAAGCTCCAGAAAGGCCAACCAACGAGGGATGCTACAAGTGTGGGAAGACTGACCACCTTATCAAGAACTGTCCTCAGTGGGAAGTGGAATGGAAAAAAGAGAGATTTGAAAGAAGGAACTGGTCCAACCCAAGAAAACCACAACAAAAGCTATGGTTGCTTCTTGGGGGTAAAGTTTAGATGAAGAATCAGAATATGGTGAGAATGAAGATCAGGCGCTCATGGTAATTGGAGAATCTGATGAGGAATCACATGAAGAACCAGATGTAAGTATCGCCCATCTTAAAACTAAATAAAGTTCCTATCTAAGGAAAAACTCTCTGAGTTGCTACTTGATTTCATGGATGATGCCGAAGAAACAACCAAAGAGAAGGAACAACTCTCTAAGGAATGTGCAATGCTAAAAGCAAAATGCATGAACCTGGAAATCAGAGTAAGTGAATCTAAAAAGAAAAACACTGTCTTGTTGAACAAGGTTCATCCACTTGAAACGAAGATTCTAGAACTAAAATCTAAAACTAAAGCTAGGATCCAGTAAAAAGGTTGTTGATCATTCTCATATCATGTTAGAAGAAAATGTGGGAAAACTAAAAGATAAGATGTATGCCAAGGATGAACAGATAAGGACACTTAAAGAAGAACTTGGCAAAGTCAAACATGAATTAGATCGAACTTGTAAATGGAATAAATCCTCTGATTCCTTGACATGGCTTCAAGAGAATCACAGTAGCAACAGGAGAGGGCTTGGCTTTGGGAGTCATTTTCCCAAATGGGATTCCAAAAGTAAGTATCTCACTCTTCCTGAGAATAAAATCTACACCCACTGTGGTAAGACTGGCCACTACAAAATTGAGTGTACTGCAAAAGAGCAGGCCAGTCGAAGAAATGAGAGTTTTGTTAAAAGGAAAGACTGGTTACCAAATTGGGCCAGAAAAAGCTTGATTCATCCATTCTCTCATAGAAAAGGACCCAAAGACCCAAACAATTTTGGGTTCTTAAAACTAACCCTTGATTCTGTTTGTAGGTTCAAGTGAGAGAAAGCAGCCAAATTTGGTATTTGGATAGTGGCTGCTCAAAGCATATGACAGGGAACAAGGAACAATTCCTCTCACTTGATCGCCTCAAAGGAGGAAATGTCTCCTTTGGAAATGGAAAGAAAGGTGAAATTATAGGGGTTGGTAAGGTAGGTAAGGATGACACACGTTCCATTGAACATGTGTACTTGATAGATGGCTTGAAATA